>SKCR01026846.1:0-62975 GCA_019454045.1 Zanthoxylum bungeanum | reverse complement strand
TTTTAACTCTCGTTCCGCTTGTACTTGCAGATGCATTGTCGAACAAGTCTTCAAAGTCATCGGAGGCATCTTCTTGTTGCCTTAGAGCAGCTCAGGTCTAATCATCCACACATGTTGTTGCTTCTAAAGTGCTTGGATATAATGAAGATAGTCTCGCTTTCAAAATATTGCTTCCTAAGCTTAAGGTTTGTTCAATCGCAACGGTGGAAACAAGTGCTGCCAGCACCTCTTTAATAATAATTGATAGAACATGATAGACATTTTGATGTCAATTCTACCAGTCAAGTACTTAAAAAATTTTACTTACTAAATTTTCAGGAGGAAACTCGAAATTGGTAGATAAATAATTATCTAATTCCAGGTTGTTAGTCTTGGTTTCCTCTGTTTTTTTATTTCTTTGTAGTAACCAACGATCACCTACGCTAAGTCTTGAATGTATTATGAGTTCACTATTAGATTGTCCGGATAATTGCAAGTTATATCTACTCACATAATCATTAAATAAATCTATTATTTTTCTAACATTAATTTCATCATCTATTCCTAAAAAAAAAGCATAGTAAGTTTGTAATTCATTAATCAAACCTTCTAATTTAAATCTATGATAAAAAACTGTGACAATAAGATAAAATAATGAAATGTCTTTAAAATAAGTCAATTATTTTCTCTAAAACAAAATCCTTAATATTCGAACTTTCAGCATGCTCATATAAAGTACCAACAATATTCCAACATTCAACAAGAAATCAATTTATTGTACGTTAATAAACTCCACTAAAAATATTTGTTGCATCATTAAAAACTTTTAAAGTTCTAATTTTTTTTCATAAATATCTCATTGACTAGGAAAAAGTGTTATATGTTGAACATGTTGGGAAAAAAACTAAATAATATATATTTGTATTGAAAAACTTGAGTTAAAATAAATTCCAAAGAGTTGGAACATCTTGTGAAAATTTTACCGATTTAATACTATTTAATTTACAAAACTTGGCTAATTCTTTCCTGACATTAGAATATGACCAAAATACAATTAAATGCAATCTTAATATGATTAATGTGATGTTCTAAAAAAGTCAGATCATCTTGAACTTATAAATTAAGGACATGACGTGTGCAACGAACATGAAAAAATCGACCCCCAAATTTGGTTGGTGTATTTATTTTAAATCTCTAATTGATGTATTATTTGCAAATGCATTATCAAAACCAATTGTTAAAAATTTTATCTAATAAATCATATTCATCACAAATTACTTTAATCATTCTATAAATATTTTGTGCAATATGATGCTTGATCGGTGGAATCACTCACGTTACGCAAGCGCAAGTATCGTTCAAGTAGCATAAAATATATTGATCCCATGAGGACTTAATACATATGCTATTAATTTATTGAAGTTAAATTTCTACAAATATCTAAGTTGATTATTGATTGATGGTGGATGGTGATTTAATCTAAAACAAATAAATAAAACTAAAGTAGATTTTAAGATTTAAACAATGATATAAAAATATCCAGGGTTGTGAATCCTACCAATATTCTTATAAAGATGAGTTGATTATCCTGTGCTAGTGTAATATGTCAGTTTATTAACCCGGAACACGAAGTTATGCAAAAGCCTCTTCTGATGGTCAGATGCAAACACCCAAAGTAACCCAATTAACTATATTCCTATGTTAATTAAGAAACTCTGAATTCATTAAGTTTAAGTTCTAATTATGGCTACCTACACCCGACATGTATATTCCTATCCTAGAAGGAAATCTCTAAGGTGATTGTGAGATCGTGAGCTATTGAGTTTACGGCTAAACCTAAAATCCCTTTTCCAATTTCATTTTAAGTTTACCTAATCAATTGTAGGAAACACTTTCCTTGTGCAGCGGAAACGGCTTAGGCACACAGATCGGACTTGAAAATTTTTTATGCCCTTCTCACCAAGTGGCCGAATCTGACCAGCAGTACCACTGAAGTTATGCTATTGTTTTGAACAAAAAACAGCCATGAAACAGCCCCGGAACAGTCCTTGAACAGCCCCAAAAAGCAGTGCAAAAACCATACTGTTTTGGACACAAAATGTGCTCAAACCACAACTAAAACAGTCCATTATTTTTGTGAACTGCAGTGAAGTTTTCAGGTCTGATTTTTCAGAGAAAAACAGCCCCAACACAATCCCAAAAGTCCCCTATGTGTTTCCCAAAAATTCCGGATTGATACGAGATCAAACCGAGCCCCGAAACACCCAAACTAGTGCTCGACAGTGGGCAAAAATCCACCTCACTGTCGTGAGTTATATTAGATGGAAATAATAATTTTTGGTTCAACACCACAAAGTCTTCCGAGCTATATCTCGTTACCAACAGATACTATTGTGGGCTAGACTCACAAGTTTAATCCATAAACCTTTTAGAGATTAATGTCACACACAATTTTGTTTTATTTTTCTTCTTTGTTCTTCTTTTGTTTTCTCAACAATTTGAGAGGATTTTGGAGAAGGAGAAAATGGAGGCTAGGGTTAGAGAATGAGAGATCTCTCAAAAAGAAAAATCAATTTTTCTTTTGTACTTAGGGTTATTAATTTCCAAAATTAACAAACCTTTCCCCTCATCTCCATAGGAATTTCGGCTAACACATGTGTGAAATCAAAAAATTTTGTAACATCAATATTTACTTTCCTTAATGGAAAAGATGTTACAAAACAAAAGGTTAAATGCTTATTAAAAATTATAACTTCTAAATTAAATCCAAGGGTTTCCAAAACCCAAAATTTAGAAATTACTAACTTAACCTTTCATTTAATTATATCTAATATAATTAAATAACATGTGTTTAAATATCATATATTTAATAAAAAAAAATATTCACTTTTATTATAAAGTTTCAAGTGTGACAAAATAATATTAATAATATTTATATCTTTGTGAGTATATAATTGGACTATTCAATTATATTAAATCCGCTATAGTATATCGAGCTAGCACGGGGACCAAATGGACCTACGGTTCCGAGCTCCAATAATCTCGAAATATTAATTAAGCTCTTAATTAAATATTCTGAATTATTAACTCCGGGTTGTTCCACTAAAAACCCGAAGTTGCACTCTCGTTGCTGCAGATGGTATATTAAGCCGAACCAAGTCAGTGTCCATCGATATAGTCACTACATACGAATTAACCATTCACAAGTATCTCGTAATTAGAGCCGGGTCATAATGTTCATTATACCCCTATAATTATTTATACCTTAACTATCATTAATTCTCTAATGAACGATTTATTCATAACCATTATGAATTTTAATTTTTCTATTCGTAATAGAAAGAGTTGAGGGCTCTAACCGTTCAAGTATCGAATCAACCTTTAAAGAAGATACTCCTATACTTCTCGCAAGAAGGATTGAACTCCATATCTATGTAAAATGTTCACAGCTATACAACAGACCATGCCCCCAAAGTACGTAGCTATTGGTCGGGACTACTACACCAACCTCACATTTGTAAATTAAAGGACATAGTTTGCCATGCAGGAGTTCATAGTACACTCATGATTAAGATCAATCCATATATGACCATCTAGTATATCGAAATGACTTTTTTTTGTTTAACGGATATTATAAGAATGTCATTTCCATTTGAGTTCAGTCCTATATGATCACATCATACAAGGTGCCTCCATTCTCATGTCTCTACATGGACGATCCTGGATCAAGGTCGCCATACAAATATAAAATGTATCGCATCTATAGATAAACCACAAACAAAGTACCCGCTTTGTTTGCTCTCTATGGACTATTTAAGATTGCTAACTTCAGACTTAAATCCTCTTGTGTATGACACTCATACACTAAGTCTGAAGACACATAAGTAATCTATGGTATTCAAGATAATTTATAATATGCGAAATTTAAACAAATATTTTGATAAATGAATAATGCATCATTTTATTTCAAAACATATAAAGTCGTTTACATTACATGTAGCTCTAGGGCATACATCCCAATATCAATCTTATTAGTGGCCAATTAATAAGAAATATTAAGAACTAGACTTAATAAATAAACCAAAACATCACATACGACATAAGAAAAATGAACTTATTAAATCATTGATATTGATTTTCATCACAACCTTAGACAACGTATTTAGTTACAACACATATCTATGACTACTAAAGACATAAATAAACAAAACATCATACAAAAATTTGAAATAAAATATTGAAATAAAATACTGGGGGTTATAAGATCCACTTTTATTATGTCAAATATAGAAATATCCCTTATTATAATATATAAATTTACATTATATTTCCAACCGACCATATATGCAGTATCCTGATTAAGTAAGATTTTAATTAATTCCAACTGACCATAAAGGCGGTATCCAATTAAGTCAGGTTAAAATTAATTTAATTAAGTCCAACCGACCATAAAGGCGGTATCCAATTAAGTCAGATTTTAAGATAATTTATATATTATAAAATAATGGAGATTAATCTAAATTATCAAAATAAAAGTTTCACATTTTCACCCCAGCAGAAAGAAGTTATCTACTCATGCTTTAAGTAAAACAAATAAAGTTTTATTACTAAAATAAAAATTAAATACAAGAAAACTAAAATTAAACAAACAAGATACTCTCTTCTTAGTATTCTAAGAAAATTCCCCAGAAGAAAGTATGAAGAATTCATCTGATTTAGGTTGCTATTTATAGGCTTCAAAACAAGTGTGCGTCGCGACGCGCCAAGTCCTATGCTTCGCGACGCGTGCTACAGTAAATGGCGGTTGTCGGCAGACTGAATTATTGTGTCGGCGTCGCGACATATGAAGGCTTGGGCGTCGCGACGCGTGCTACAGTGATGACGTAAGCGGTGACGCGTGTCAGCAGATTAATTATTGGCCCGGCGTCGCGACGCGTTGAGGGTTGGGCGTCGCGACGCGTGAATAATAAATTTCTCATTTTACCATTTTTCATCCGTTTTTCACCGTTTTAGCCCCGATTTGATTCTAATGAGTCCTGATATTTTATTTATCTACAAAATAAACACAAACACATCAAAAAGTTTATGAAACTCGAGAAACTATACAAAATATTAAGTAAAATGGGTGGTAAATATTGATATATTTTCCGCTCATCAATGCTCAGAAAAAAACTCTAAATGCAATAAGTCGTTTTTGCATGTTTTATGATACATCAATTCAATGACAAGTCAAACCTATGTATGAGTGTGTTTGTCAATGATCACTCCAAATATCAGAACAAATATAAAGACGACCTTTAATATCTTTAAAAACTTCATTTAAAATAATTTTACCATCTTTGTATAATTTAAAAATTTATCATTTTTTGTATTTCTATGCATTTTACAGGTAATATGATTTAAAACATTCCGAACATAATTAGTAAAAGTAATTTTTTCAACAAAACTTAAAGAAAGATGTATCATACAAGTAAATTTAGTAAATTATTCTCTATTTTTAACATCACAATATTTAAATGAATATTAAAGAACTCGTACCTCTACTAGATGAAGCGTATTTGCCCATTTGAGTTTGTATTGTATTAAGTCCAATTTCAGTGACATGATGTCTATCCAAGTGCTTGTTCATATTATCATATCCGTAAGTAAATTTGTAAGATACACAACAATAATTGCATATTGCTCATGGACCTTCATTTTCAGTCTCGACCAAATGAAAATGAATTTTGAAAATATTAGAAGATCAAGACTTAATTTCTCTTCTCCGTATATCGATACTTTGACTGCTCTATTGGGTTGACACATTGGATATGGTGTCTCAAATGAGCTTGCCATTTTTTGTTAATATTGAAGAATTGCAAAATTAAATCAATAGGAGAAATTGAAGATGAGAAAATTGAGAATGAGAGAATTAAAGAAATTGAGAGAATTGAGAATTTGTGTGTTGAAAAAATGAAGTATATGACCAATATTTATACATTTTTGGATTATTTGTGTGATACCTAAATTGCCCATTAAACTAGCCGTTTTATTAATGTTATTAAGAGTAATTTAATAATTAAATCTTTGAAAAAAAATTAAAAAATTAAGGCAGTGGGAGCCTTTGCTCCCTGCTGCCTAAGTCCCAACGGCTACTAGCCGTTGGGTATGGCATGTGCATGCTGTCTAACGACTACTAGCCGTTAGGACAAACGGTTTCAACCGGAACTGTACGATTCCGATTGGAATCATGGAACCGTACGATTCTGGTTGGAATCGTGGAACCGGTTGGAAACGATTCTGGTTTAAACCGTTGGAACCGTCTGATTCTATTCAGTTCGATTAGGGTAGAACCCTAACCGAACCGAACAAATTCAGTTCCAATTCTAATTTCGAAATCGGAATCAATTGGAACTGGAATTGGCCGGTTCCTACCGGCTCAATTTCAATTCCGAACCAAAACCGTGATCTGTCTGTATGCCCAAATCTTTTGTTGTGGAATAAAAGAAACAATTATTCCAAAGTTCTACCGGAGCTGCCCTAGAATAAAAATTGACCTGCCTACAGCTGGCTATTTAATATTGAACAAACTTTGCATCATGCCGAAAAGAAAGGCAATGATTTTTTTATTATTTTTTAAAAAGCAACTAATAAAAATTTAAATAAAATAAAACCCCCTAAAATAATAGAGTACCACTCTTGAAGCACAAAGTACAACGCTTTTATTTTCATTAAAATTATTTCTTACGCAAAGAATATTATATATATATTTTTGTTAAAAAAGGCAAAATAATACTAAAAAGATTAAAAGACGCTCTTTTCATTTTCATATTTCAGTTTTTTAGCTGAAGAAATAAAATTCCAAGCTCAAGGTCTTCCTTTCTCCTCCAGCCATGAGTCTCTTCGGCCTCGGAAGGTGATTCTAAATATTTTAAATCTCTCTGAAGATTCAATTAATTTTCAATTTTCTCGTTGATAGAATTTCGTTTTGCATTTATTGAAAGCTGATCAGATCTGTAAATTATCATGTGATCAACATATCATTTGGCTTTTAATTATATGTAAATGTCCTGTATTTTTTTTCCTTATTTATGAGATCGTATTTATAGTAGAAGAAATGAGAAAATATGTTAATAATTTAGATTTTATTTAGTTGTTTATAACCAGAATCCTCTCTGATCTTGATTTATTGTTGAAATGACGACTCTTATTTGAATCGCTTGTTTTTAATTGGAATTGATGTTTATATCAAGCCTTAAAGCCAATTGATAATTGAGTAATATGTAACTGTTTAAATATCTTTCGTTAACCTCTGTAACTCTGTTGTTAAATAATGATATGGAATACATTTCTAATGTATAGGAGGTAGTAGGATTTAGAAATATGCAAATAAGTGTAAAGTAAATGGTTACATCGTTGAATTTAATTCTTGCATATGGATGCGGGGAGAATATGAAGCCATGTACAATTTGTAGGAAGTGAAGTTACAAAAATGTAGTAATACATTGATGCCTTGTAGAACTTTGTCATCCATCTCTGTGAGTTGATTATTCTTGCTTTATAAATTGTTTTGAAACAGAAATCAGCGGACATTTCGCCCGAAAAAGAGTGCACCCTCAGGGAGTAAGGTTTGTACTCTTCATGCTATTAGTTGCTTCTTGCTGCTTTGATTCTTGTTGGAATATGATGTGAAATGTGATATGAGCGAGCCTCTCCATTGTATTACAATATTCTTATTATGTTTCCTTTGCTGAACATACCGAATTTTTACTATAATGGTTGAGAATTTGGTGGTTTGACTTGTGTAATGAATACTTGACATAAATTACTTAAGACTCGGTATTTGGTAAAATATTCTTAATTCTATCCTTGGAATTGAAGCGCCCTGCTTGAAAAATTAGCTTTTATAGAATTTACTCTGCAAGCCACTAACGAATTACACATTTGAAAAATCATTGGTTAATGTTTAAACATGTTACTGTGGAGCTGAGTGGATGTGATTTATAAGGCTTAAATGCTGGTAAGCTTTGAACTTTTGATGGTGTATGGACATTATGTTGGTTTCTAATTTCATAAGCATATTCATGATCACCTCTGTATATTTGAAAAGGGCTATGATGTTGAGGAATTGAGCAACTAATAGAGTATTGAACCATTGTATATGTTTGGCATGTTACGCATGTATACTCATGAAACGCATTTATCATCAGAATTTAGCCTTAGGAAGGTGAAAACAGGATCTACATTTAATATAATCATGGGAAAAGGACATTTACTCCCCCAGAGTTTGAGAAAATTAATAACTTTTTATTTTTGGCACGGGGGACGGGTCTTCAGGTCTGACTTCTCGATATTGATCTTAAATTTAGCACTTGTAGCATGGTCCTGCTATGTTAAAAATTTCCTCAATAATTGATGGCTGTGTTTTCGCATTTTTATCTCTTTCGGCCTTTCAATTTTGAATTTTTACTAATCATGAACTTCTGCTGCAGGGTGCACAGCTTAGAAAACACATTGATGCCACCCTTGGTAGTGGAAACTTGAGGGAAGCAGTAAGACTTCCCCCTGGAGAGGATCTAAATGAGTGGCTTGCTGTCAATAGTAATACCCTTTTCTCTCACATATACATATTACTATATTACATTGAATTCTCTATGAAATGGACTGCCCTAACGCTATAATATGCATTTAAAGAAAATAAAAATGTTAAGAGATTCTTTATGAAATGTTTTAAAACCAATTTTTATCTATTCATAAATGATTGCAAGTCTTCTTTGTTAAATTAGTTTCTGAAATAAGGTTGTTGGATTTTTCAATTTCAGCTGTGGATTTCTTCAACCAGGTAAATCTGCTCTATGGAACCCTAACAGAGTTCTGTACTGCTGAGAACTGTCCTACAATGACTGCAGGCCCCAAGTATGCGTAGTAAATAAATTGCTGCATTCATTTTCTTTTATACATAGCTCATAAGTGCTATTACAATATATTGTCCTGTCTTTAACCTTTTCTCATATCATCAATGGCATTTTAAAAAAAAATTAGCATTTCCTTCTAATCATTTGGTTGCCTTTTATAGCTGTTAAGAAATTTATTTTTTCTCCATAAACTTTTAGGAATGCATGGATGCTCACCTGTTTATATAGTTAAAAAGGCTTTATTCCTTTTTCCATTTGTTGTGTTTTTTAATTTGAAAACTTGGAAATCAAATGAAAACCCCAAAAGAATATGTATTGGTTTGCCATAGATGGTCAATTTTGAATGGTTTGAGGATCCTTTCTCTGACTTTGGATAAGTATTATGTGCAATATTAAGAATGCACAGCATATTATACGCTGAGAAACACGAAAGGAATTTTATAATATGTTGTATGCTTCCATGTGTCTTCCCATCTGTATTAATGTTGAGTTTGTATGAGCTTTACGTTAAGTATTCAATGAGTAAACTTTCGATGTGTTAAAATATATGCATAAATCTTGTTTCTCCCTTTTGAAATAGTCTAAAAAGTAAGGTTGATTTGCAAAATTCAAGTTTAATCCACACATATTTTTTCATTTTTTTTGTTTCCCTGGTTGTAACTTGTAAGGTGCCAGTTATATTTAACTCTTTGCTTGACTTATTCAGATTAAAATAAATATTTCATTGTTTGATTAATGTATTATAACTATGTTTTTAGCTTCAATGCTTCAATAATTTATCTCTTCTTAGACTTCATGACTGATAAAGATGGGAAACTTAACAGGTATGAATATAGATGGGCAGATGGTGTGCTAATCAAGAAACCTATTGAAGTATCTGCTCCAAAATATGTTGAATATTTGATGGACTGGATTTAGTCACAGCTTGATGATGAATCCATATTTCCTCAAAAGCTTGGTACATACATCACGGCGTTGGTTTTCTTTATTCTTTAGTTTCTCATGATAAGGTTAAAGGCACTGTTTAGGGAGGGAAAAAATGGACTATTATGTGTATGTTGGGATTATATATTATTACTGCAACCACTATTTAGATTTGGCCTGGCAGCTGTACGTATTATTTAGTACCTCATGATAAGGTTAAAGATACTGCTGTTTAGGGAGATAAAATGTGGACTATAAGTATATCTGTATATGCTCAGAATATTTTTATTATTGTCTCTGCTAATTGTACAACTACTACTGATTTTGTAGGAACTCCATTTCCTCCCAATTTTAAGGAGGTCGTGAAGACTATATTTAAAAGATTGTTCCGTGTTTATGCCCACATTTACCACTCTCACTTCCAGAAGATTGTGAGCCTCAAGGAGGAAGCTCACCTGAACACATGCTTCAAGCATTTCATACTCTTTACCTGTGTAAGTTTTCAAATCATTTAAACTCTAGCAGAGACCAGATTGTGTGCCCTTTTTATATAGTTGCCAAAACCTAAGATATACTTTACCATATTCTTTCTGTCAATTAGGATTTTTGTATTGCTTAATTCTGAACTGAGATGTTTCATAACTCGGCTATTTCTAGTCATTAATGTGAAAAACTTTACTCCTCCTTGGGTTTAGAGTGCCCCTTTCCTGCATAGTGAGAAATATCAACTGTGATATTGTTCATCATAGTATATGAGTTGGTCTATGAATTCAGATTACCTGGATCTTGACATTAAAGGGAATATTGCTTGAAAAAGTATTGATTCTGTGTCTGCAGTAGGAGTTCTTTCTGTCGCTATGTTACAATTTTATTGTACTTCGAAGAAATTGCCTAATTTGCAATTTTGCATCACTAGTCATGGTCAATGTATCACAAGTTGTTTAGACGATGTAAATAAATGAAAAGGCAGAGCAGAAATTTGATTTACGTTGGTCATGTGTCAAATCCGTATTGGTACCACATAACATGTTACTAGTTTAATGTTCAATTTTCCTTTATGCTTTCGCCATATCAGATTTTTTTTTTTTTTTTTTTTTTTTACATCGTAGCAATGCAAGTTTTAATGTAATAAGGTATACACTATATTGAGCTTATTGGTTATGTGTGCAGGAATTTGGTCTAATTGACAAGAAAGAGCTCGCACCACTTCAAGAGCTTATAGATTCCATTATTGTTCCTTACTAAATATGGGGTCTGGCGAATTGCAAGAGATTTTACTTTAGGAATATGTAGTAAAACCGAATAAATTGTCTATGGCTACTATACTTTTCTACCGCCTTTGTTGTTGTTCCTGTTATGTATGCTTGTATTTTTAAACTTGTCACAGCAATTATCGTTTGCAATGTATCAAGAACACGGGGAAGCCCGTTGAGTAGCCTAGACTCGGATGCTCTGTTTGCAAAAATGGCAAAGCAGCCCTAGCTTGTTACTTGTGTTGCTGGTTACAACAAATACATTCAAGAAAAAAGTTTTGTTTTGTGTTTGTTATTCCTTTTTCTTCACTTCTATTAACTTTATCTATTTATTTATTTGAAATTTAAATTTTTAGTTAATTTTTGTTTCAAGGGGCTTGATCAACATTGGCAACCTCTTCTACCTTTTTCCTATTTTAGTCAAAAGAGCCACCATCATCAAATGGAGACCCACAATTTATCTAGGCACTTGCATCATTTATTTTTATGCTCTTGAAGATTCTTCTCTCTCGGCAGTCTTTCTGTAAGATAAAGAGATTAGAAAATTGATAGATTAACAAATAGAGATTAGAAGGTAATGCATTGCTCAGTGACTCACCCAAATCAACTTAGCAAATCAAGAACTAGCTGGCTAAAAATTAAATCAGTTCAAAATAAAATTGTGGGCGCATTAAGAAGAGTAATGATACGTCCACAAAAAAATAGTATAATTATTAACACTAAATTACTATAAGACAAACAATATTTAATTAGTGGACAAATAATTTTACTTGTTTTTTATTGCTTTTGTGTTAAAATTTTATGGATCTATCATTTTTGCCTTGAGAAATCCCATGAGATCAAAAGAAAATGATTTATGAAAACATAACACCAAACCGGGCTTTTTAATTCATTCTTTTCTAGAAAATTGTTTTAAACTATGGAACAAACCCTCTAGGCATCTAAAAATAGTCATCATCATCATCATAATTCTGAATATTATGATCCTGTAATTAAGTTAAAAACGATTCCTCTAATGATTCACTTTGAGCAGCAGCACATCATCATCATCATCATCATTCTGAATAATATGATTTTGAAATTAAGTAAAACGTTTCCTCTAATTATCGTCTTTCAGAATCATGGCTTGAAAGAATTAAAAAGGCATCCATGTAACCTCTAGCAGCAAATGCATAACAACGAAACCTGTAAAACCACAAACAGCAGCAACTGCAGACATTCCAATGAAGAATGCAACATATGCCATGGACATTAAATTTGTTATTATGGGAATATATCTCTCTCACTGTCCAAAAATGCGATCCTATCTTTTACAATCGACAATATTCGATAAATGCACATCAGATAGATTTTCATGCTCACCCAATCTATATGCTTTCTTGGGAAGCCACTAAACAAATTTAGTACAAAGGTAAGTTTATTAGATACCCTAATTCAATCTCGATCTAATGCATCCTGAACAGCGTGCAAGCTTCTAAGATCAGAATGCTCATATCTTGAAGCTGCAAAAATGTAAGATCCCACAACTCCAACAAGGACACTGAAGACCATGGCAAAGAGTTGGAAGTTAGCTAAAAACTCGCCTCGAACCTCACTGTCTGTTGAATGACAAGAGATCCCAGTTTCCTTGAGCAGACAGCCATCTGGCATCATAGGGCCATAAAGAGTGAAGGCGGTCTGATAGAACCAGAGGCCCTGGAGAGTAATAGCGATCCCATTACACACATCAACTGGAAAGCTGGTTGGAAAGATAGCTCCAGCAACAGAGGATAAGACACAAAGTGCAATCAAGAAGACGAGGAGGAGGTGATAGTATCCCTCAAGACCTTTATGTGATGTTGAGTGAAAGTAGAACAGTAGATACTCTCCGCAGAATGCTGTGGCAGCAATCAAGCAAAGGGATTCTTCAGGCAAGGGAAGAAATCTGAGCAAAAAAACATCACCGAAAAGACAATTAGCTATGAAATATGAAGCACAAAACCTTCAATAATCTACTCAAAAGGGCTTTGAATCATATAATAATAAGAAATAAATATGGAAGAATCGATTAAATATCAGCAGAGATTCATGAAAATCTCAACTAGGCTTCATATCGAAACTTTTTTCCAAGTTCACATTTTCTATTTCACATACTACGACCTATGACATCTCTGACCTCTACAAGTTATTTTATCTCATCCTCCTCCATTCTTGCACTCAATGAAATCCTATAACTCTTTTTGGAAATTATAAGCAGAGTAACCAGTTTACAGTTATCATATAGTACTCCTCTGCATCAGATACGTTCTTTCCGAAGTCAGATTAACAAAGCCTAAAGAAGTACCCAACATATAATCTCATACAAAATTCACACAAATGGGAAACTTCATAAGCATATAAGTAAATAAAAATTCAGTCACCAATCCATTACAGTCTGAAAACTAGCTATCCCTTCAGATTTAAACCAAAAATGAGTAGATTGGCCCGTTTCTCCAGTATAACTACCATAAGTCGTAAAAAATAACTAAGCATAAACGAGGTTTTAAGCCCTCTTAAGTACTAATAAACGCCAAGTGCACTAAATTGTGCTCTCTCTTTTTTGTCTATCCAGCAAAGAAATGGGGGCTTCTTCCTATATACTTTCCTCATCTAATATAAATTATGAACAAATAATTATCATATAAACAGATACCTTTTACAAGTAGTAATAATAAAAGCAATATTCCTGATCCCATCTCAACTATAACCCACGAGTGATCAATGTAGCTGCTCCTAGAAAAAGATCGAAAAAAGCTTCTTTGTTTCTAATTAAAGAAACTAATACATGATGAAAAGAGGAAAGTAACCAACCTCGTTTTCTCAGAGAGCAGAGTGACAACACCGAAGATAAAAACATGAGAAGCCCCCGAATGCTCGAAATCATTCATATGATGTGGGTTCAAGACTCCATTGACAAAAACTTGAGATGGGTCGAATACAAAAGCTCAATACACATATCAATGAAAGCACCAATTGCAACCACATAAAGCTCCAAGTATTTGAGCTTACCATCAAAACCAGGAACCGGGGTCCAAACCCTGACCCGAAATGACTTGGGGTTCGACACGTGTCGAACCACAGAGCTCCATATGTGCCACACAACCGACTACAAGAAACAGTGTCCCTGGTAAAGCATGTCCTTTAAAAGATCCCATTTCTTTTATGCCCTAGGCTAAGCTATGCTGCTTCCTCAATCAATCAGTTGTTTCTGACTTTCTGTTTCCAAGAGAAAACCGATTTAGTTAAAGTAATTTCTTTAAATTAAATCTGGGACTTTTGTGGCAGACTTTTTGAAAATAAGCAAAGGGTGGCTTTCTAAAAGATTCACGAGATTCATTAAAAAATTTCTAGTCAGCTCAAGTATTAACTGATTTATTCAACAAGAGACTGCAAATTACAACTGTTTTTCCCAAGAAACAAACAACCCATCTAGTCAAAATATTGAAAGTCAACAAAACAGACCAAGAACAAGAATAAGGGGGAAAAATTTTAACTAACAGGATCATAATAGAACCCATTAAAATTTTGCGAAGGTCTGCAACTTGAAAAAAGAAATCTTTGCTCTTTCTTAGATAAAGTGATGTTTTTTTTTCTTTAAAAAAGGCAAGTGCTAATAAAAGGTATGATTGTAATTGAATATATCACTGCACTTACAAGATTTGATTGAACTGGGGATGCATATCATTATATGATCCAAAAAGCCATGTTTTTTCTTCAACAAACTGAATATTATACGTGGAAGTTTTTTTTAAAAAATGATTGTGTGTGATGAAGGTGGTGGGGATCTGAGACGGCCACCAAGTCTGAAAAAGAAAATTAAAAAAAGTGACGGAAATTATAATACAATCATTTTAAAAAAATTATTATAAATCAGGCGTTGCATGTGTAATACGTCTGACACTGTCCTCTTCTACCACGTTCCTCGAATAAAAAAAGTCAAACATATATCCGTGTGAGATCTCACCGTCGGATTAGTAGCGTCTTTATAATTTGTTTCTATTTTATCAAAATTGTATTAAAAAAAGGTAATTTACATTTTAGTCTTTACTGTTTGGTGAAAATACAAGTGAAATTGGAAATTTATAAAGATAATCAATTAAATCCATTACAAATATATCAGATAGGTCCTTCCCCGACATTGTCCATTGCTAATATTTGACATCTTAATGTGGTATGCTATAAAGAGAGGTATATTGCACGTGTAGCGGTCAACCTTTGCTCTTGGGGTTATGATTGAGTGATATTTAAAGTTTTTTTTTTTTTTGATCATCCAAATTTAAATTTTGAGAGAAATAAATGATATAACAATTATTTGTGTTTTATCCACCTCCCTAACTTAAAAAGAGAGGAAAAAAAAGTTAAATCATTCGACCTGTTGCTAAAATAAGAGCTTTAATATCTCCCGATCATGCAAAATCTAAATTTAATTCGCTCTTTAACATTCCCAAGCTCTCTTCAAAGCGATCCTGCAATGATAAGGTTGTTGGGATTTTACGCGATGAAACCGTATGAATAATTAATTCATATTTTATTTTAATATTTTATTCGATATCAAATAATGATATAAATAATTTAGAAAACAACGTGAAACTTTTACGAAAATGTTTTTTTTTTTCCCATAAAATAGCATAAAAAAATATTTACAACCGAACCAACCAACCAATACCACACAAGGATGCCTAGGTCAACTCAATAGTACTTGAGCAGTTCATGGGTTTTCCGAACAGTGACCCATTCACTATTTGGGTTGCCGATACCTGATTAGCTCAAAAGTTACCCGATAACGTCGTTTTTCACCGTTTTCACGTATTTTCACTCCGAAATAATTTCCGAAAATTATTCTAATGCCCAGTACACATTTAATACATTTAAACATCATATTTTTATTACAAAAATTCTGAATTTTTCATACATGAAACATAATATGAAATTAACATTTTTCATGCTTTAAATCCAATTTTTCTTAACATTTATCTAATTAATCACAACACTAATCAAAGCCTCCACAAAATGAAGAATTCAAGAATAATTATAGGTATTATTAGAGTGGTCATAACACTCTAAAATAACAACTCGTTATCAAAGAATCTAAAAAAAACTTACTTTACACTAATTAAGCTTATTAGCTTCCTTAAAAACATTACACATGCATATATCCATTTCCAAGCATCCATCAATCTCAACACATATACAATAGAGTAGAAAAACAAACTCACATCATATGTTGAGTTTTAGAACAATAGAAATAATTTCTAGTTTAAAGAAAGTGAGAAAATACCTTTATTTCTAAGTTTTTCTTTTATTTTGCTCTAACACTTTTTCTCTAAAAAATTCTATCCTTTTTTTATGTTTTTGTAAACTTGAACTTATGAAGCAAAAAACCTTTTATACTTCATCCTTGTTTGGCCGAAAATTTAGGGGAAATTTTGTCAATTTTAGTTTGCAAATTTAATCTAATTAAAGAAGCAAAACTCAATTTGATAGCAGTTACCTGTATTAAAGTTAATAGCCATGCGTAACCAATTACAACAAGCCATTAATCTAGCAAATGATGACATTAGATCTATTATTTTTAATTACTTAATTATTTAGTAATTAAATAATTAATTAATATAAATGTCTATATATATATATATATATATTTTTTATTTACAATAAATAATCAAATACATATATTAATGAAAAATGTCAAAATTGATGGAGTTGGTGCTTGAAGTGCCAATCCGAATTGTACATTTTATTATTTATTAATAAAATAACTACATTTTTCATTTCATACCTTATTAATGATATTGTCATTATGCGTATTAGATTGATGTATAGATATGCTAAGAATGACATCGACCTTAGAATAGTCTTGACACTAGGTGTAAACTATTCTTAAAGTAAATATTCCTAGTCGTCGGTTTTGGAATACAGTCGAATTCATATAACCTAGAAGACTAACACATGTCGTATATTAGAATTTAAGTTCCAATTGTTTAACCCGATGTACCATGAGTTTTGGAAACTCGTATAGACGTGTGGGGTTCGTTGAAGCGAATACTGAATGACTCATAGGTGATTCCTAATAGTTGGAAGTATACATCACCGTCAATAGGAATCTCCTCGAGTCGAGTAGTATATGTAATCCATTGACTATAGGATAACATTGATTTTGTGTGAGATCTTCCACACTTTGATGCCATGTATGTCAGAAACCTTTCATGGTCTGGCCTCTAGATGTTCGTCGGGTATGGACCGATGCACTCAGTAATAAAGTGCGAAGCAAGATAAGATCTTTCGGCTCGTATGTGTACCATAAGAGGTTTAGGTATCCATGTGAGTAAAGTCACGATTCTTAAAGACTTTGGCCAAAGCCGATCACCTAGGGTGGATCGCATCGGTTGTAAAGAAACGTGGACATGTCGACATGAGATGTGCGCCTTGGAAACTTGACGGTGTATTCTATGTTTCCTAAGCACAACTTGGATAGCCTACGACGGAAGGATTGTTAAACATATGTGATGACCTCGACTTGTATAGTTCAGAAAGGTCGTTCGTGTTCTTTAAGAATTCGGAGGTGGCCGAATTACGTACATATTAGCTAGGCTTATATGACGAACATGTCTGAACTTAAAGAGTCTCAATATGAAGTGTACTCGTTGAGCACTTGGGTAGCCGATTTATTTTGATAAAAGATAATATTCGATATTATAATTATCAACTAAGATAATCAAGTGTTATTGGATAACATTGATTATTTACTTTGACCTAATTGGATTAATTGGATTAATTCAATAATTACACAAAGGGCTTAATTGTAAAATCATAGTTATCTCTACCATTTGAGGATATTATGATAATTATAAGTATGTAATAATATGTGGCTTTGACTTGATTTAATTGGATTAAATCAAAGTGGCAAACATTGAACTAATCTATTTCCTAATCATTGGCTTGATTTAATTGGATTAAATTAAAGTGAGAGACAATGGAGATTAGTCACACCTAATTATACATATTTGGACAAATTGGATTAAGCCCACTTAAAAGTTGATTACAACTTTTATTAATTAAAAATTGCCTAAGTTTTGCTATAAATAGCAAGCTTTAGGAAGGTTTTAATTATAAGTACAAATACAAGCAAATTCTTAGAGAGATTATCATAAGTTTAAGAAGTGTTTAGAGAAGCTTGTGAGGTCTCTATAACATTTCATCTATGAGAAATCAAGATTGGATCTTGAAGTGAAGCTTAGAAGCATTGGAAACAAGATTGGATCTTGAAGTCAAGCTTGCACACCTTGGAGGTTCTCCAATAGTTTCAACAAATGAGAAGTAGATTGGATCTTGCATCAAGCTTACTAGGTAATGTTTGATCTTCTCCTAAGCTATGTTCATTTGTGTATTAGATACATGATCACATAGCTTAATGTTGAAATAAGGCTAATCAATTGTTTTAGGATACTTTAGAAGTATAAACACAACATACTTATAAATTAGGTCAAAGATGTTCATGTTGGACATGGAGCAACTAATAAGAGTTTGGAACTCTAGATTAAAGCGTAGAGCTATGACTACCATTCTAGAATCATTTGACCACCTTTGGGTGACCTAGAATTGTTCACGAGACAATTCTATTGGGATTCTAATTGGTTTGTGTATTGGATTTAAAATTTACGCAATTGCGTATTTAGAATAAATTTATGTTTTTGTAAAAATATTTGTGCCGTGTTTACTTAAGGGTAATGAGAATGAAGGAGTGAGAATCATTTCCAATAAGGTTGTTTACTTCATAAAATTAAAAAAAAATGGGAATGAGAATGAGAGTGGGGTCCATAAATTTGGGAATGAGGAATGAGATTTCCATTCCCATTATTGATAGGAAATTACAATATTATCCATAAGATAATTAATTAATATTAATTTGTAAATAATAAATAAAATGTAATTAATAATTAATAATTAATCAATAATTAATAAAAAATAATATTTATTATTTTAATAAAATAATAATTTAATAAAAGAATATATTAATATTTAGTAATTTAATACATTAATAATTAATTAATAAAGTAATACTTAATTAATACTTAATTTATAAATAATAAATAAAATTAATAAAAATTAATAATAAAATAATATTTAATATTTAATATTTTAAAAAATAATAATTTAATAGAAGAATAATTTAATATTTAGTAATTTAATACATTAATAATTAATTAATACTTAAATAATAAGTAATTAATAAAAACTATTAATCAATAATTAATAATAAAATAATATTTAATATTTTAATAAAAAATGATTTAACATTGAGTAATTAATACATCAAAAATTAAAAATAATTAATAAAATAATAAATAATTATAACTAAGGGTATTTTTGTAACTTTTAACAATTCATTCCGATTACTGGACAAAGTAAACACATCAATGCTAATACTGCTTCATTCCGATTCTGATTCCTACAGTTAAGTAAACAACTTATTCTGATTCTGATTTACCATTCTCATTACAGCTCATTCCGATTCCATTTCATTCTGATTACGAGTACGTAAACGCACCATTGATATTTTGAAAAACTTGATTTTTATTCTATAACATGTGTTAATGTTGGTTTTGAAGTTAAAAATTAATTTTGGGTGTTTTTGAAGTGTTTAGGGAAAACTGGAAAGAATTAAGGTCCTCACTAGAATGTGAGCTGAAGGAAATGAAAAGCAAAAGAAATGAAATTAAAAAAAAAGTTGTTGTCTGGCGCTACAGTGCGCGCACGCACTGTAGCGCGGCGGTAATTTTATTTTGCTTCGTTCTGGAGCTTCCGGACTCCGATTCAGTCCCGGTTTTTTCCTATACACTCGTAATGGAATATAATATTTCATTAAATAATTTAAAATTACACCTATAATTTATATCTATGGGTTATACCTATTTCCGCTTCACGGGGCACCGATCCGACCTTAGGGGTTCCACAACTGTCCCAACAGAATGATATCAGAGCAAAGGCTTAACCACACAACACATATTTTTGAATTTATGCCATAATAATTTTAATTTAATTATGCATAAGACATATTGGATATGTATTGCATGTTTTAAATTAAAACTTTGACCTAATTAAGTTAATGACTTGATTGTCATAAATCTCCCGTGGTTAGGTGATTACTTTATTTAAGTAATAGTATTAATAATATTGGAGCATTATTGGATGGTCCATCTTTTCAATACGGAGATAAATGTGTTCTTACTACTTATATCCAATATCGTCATTAGTGTGAGGGTATAAGTGCTCGGAACTTAGGTCGCTCCGGTAAAACATTAGATGTAGCGTGATGAGTTAACGTACTCGCCCAATATCGTCATTAGTGTTAGGGTGTACATACGAAGCTTATTAGTGCACATTGACAAGTATACACCTAGAAACGTCTTAATCCAATATCGTCATTAGTGTGAGGATAAGAAACGGTTCAGGACCAAACTAGGAGTCATATGAATGTGATTGACCTTGAAGGTCTACCTAATGAGTTTATAAAGGCCAATATCATAATTAGTGTGAGGTTGGAGTAAATTTCATGGGATCCACTTCCCGCTATGAAATTTTGATAGTCAAATTTCTATTTTTCCGTTAAGGGAGATTACAGAATTACGTAAATCAAGCAGTGGGAGGGCACTAATAGATTTAAAATTCCATAATCAATTAGTGTTATCACTTTTGAAATGAAAACTGTAATGCTACTACTAAAAAATATTGTCTTGTAGATGGCTGCCGATAATCCATTGATGAAACTTTTGGATTCCTATAAGCTAAAAGTGTAGGGGTTTATGGCGAAAATCCGGTAACGCAGCGAAATAGTGGAAAATAAAAAATTTTCCGATTTCAAAATTTTTCTCGGATCAATCAAATAAAATTATTTATTTAATTATCCAATTATCAAATTCTGAAAAATTACACAAGAGATCAAATTTCTTGGTAATTACCGAATTGCCCCATAACTTTGCAAATTGATCATTTTAGTCCAAAAATTGTCAAATACAATTTTGGATGATTCTAAATCATTTCTAAAATATTTTTCAACATATTCAATACATCAAAATCAGATTGCACACAAATCCCCATTTTTTTTTAAATTGCCGAGAGCACCCCCAACTTTCGATTTTTAATAATTTGGTCCTTTTGTGTTCTAAACATGCCAAGATCAAATCCAATCAACCCAAAAATTTACATGCATCATATACACTCCATAAAACATCACATATATGAAAAGCCCCCATTTTGGAATGGGTTATGAACCCTAATTTTTCAATTTCATCAAATTGACCAATTTTATCAAATCTTTAAAATCCAACACTTTAATCCATTCATTACTTCACCAAAAAAGACTCACCACTTTGTAATAACTCTAGAACAATTCTAGGTCACCAAGGAGTGGCTCACTAACTATAGAATGGCAACTTGATTTCTAAAGAATCAAAAGTAAGCCATTAAAACCATTTTAAGCTTACTTACATGCATCAATCTTTCATCCAAGTTCACAAACAAATAAACACAAACTATAAGAAAAGAGAGAACATCCAAGCAACAAAAAATGATTCCAAGCATGTTAGAAACAATTTTCATGTTGAAGACTTAAAGGAAATACTCACAAAAACCAAGACTTTTCCTTTGAACCTTCAAGTTTTTCTCTCAACTTCTTTTTTTTTTTTTTTTTTTTTTTTTTTTTTTGTGTATTATGAACTTATAAAACCCTAAAAATGAAACAAATAATATATACCTACAATCTTTGCCTTGGCCGAAAATTGTAAAGCATAATATCTAGATATTTTTGATTTTGTTTCATTTAATTTACAAACTTGTCAACTTGCTTTTGTAATCATTAACACTTTAATGAAATAAAGCAAGTCAACAATGTTAGTGTCCTACACATGCCAAGGATCTCTAAGTCATGATTTTGTGTGAATAAAATCAAAGACAAGTTGCAAAAAAACTTACTTTGATCGGACGAGATTCAAAACTTTTCTTTGTATTTGTTGAAGCTCCAAGCTTTGTAGAGTGTTTCCAACACTTGAGTGAGTTTCCTTATCACCTTCATTTGACTCATTATGTGCTAGCAAGAACAAAATTTGAAAGAAAATTTTGCCCTCAAAGAGTAGCAAACTTTCGGCCAAGGGAGGAAGAGGAGAAGAGAGAGTGTTTTTGATATTTTGATTTCCAAAACTTGTCCATAAGTCAACAACCAAAATTCCAAATTAATCGCGTTCTCTCTTATCGTCGAATTAATCCAAGATTAATTATTGCCGTGATTAATCTCAGATTAATTTTCTCTCTCATAATTAATCCTAGATTAATTCTGTTCGAGTCAAATGTCATCAGTGAATCTTTGAGAAGTGACCCAAGAGATCCTGGATATGTTGGCAGTAAATACGGTCATCGGATTATCCGAACACGTGCGTACCCGGTACCACGTTCTTACCGATTTACAAGACATTGTTGGCTTCTAGCAAAACACCGTGCCTACCCAATTCTCCAGAAATATATTCAACATGGAATATATATAATCTATATCAAGCGTAGTATACTAAGTATTGCGTATTACGATCCAGTATCGGATTTCACATACTAGGCCTAGGGTTGGAATTGTGTCTTCCCCGTAAGAAGCACATATCGGATCACAAGCAACTAGTCTCTTTGATCAGAAAGTCATGACCCAGTCATACTTTCCCGATGGCTGCAACAATTTAGAGTACCAGTTCTGTATCCTACGTGATCATCATCTCCATATGACTGAAGTGATACTTCCATCTTGACATCACACCCAACACACTACGATTCTCAGTATACCTAGAAGAGGCGTACACAGAACCTGTTAAAGCCCCAGACGACCAAAACCAAAGTATACTGATTATCGCAAATATTAGCGATGCAAGTCTCAAGTTAAGACCAAATACACCTACCCTGATTCAGATTCCCATAGACACATAGTCATACTACCAATGAGATTCTGATGGGTCTATCCAGAGCGAAGCTATTCCCGGTCTAACGGTTAACAAAACCTCCTATCATACTTGCATAAGTATCCAATACTTAAATATACGAGAACTATGCCGTTACGCTTCTATAACGCGCACAAGTGTAATACTAGTCTATTCCGTATTATCGATGTCCAGTCTCGATAATACTACGACTAGGGATATTTAATGATTAACCCTTTCATCGATTAATATTGTCTCATATCTTATTAATCCGGAACTAATCATAAGGACTTTTATCATTTATATATCCAAGTAATCCAATTACAAAATGATAAAAGTGCAATTTCCTTTGTCACATAGTTAATTTTGTACAAGAACACCATGTCATTTACAAAATAGTGATGCTATGGGTCATAATTGTCTAACAATCTCCCACTTGGCCTATAGCCAATCACTCAAGTGTCCAACACCCGAACTATGTACATGTCGCTCATGTTTTTGTTGAGATATTGCTTTCGTCAGCGGATATTTAATGATTATCACCTGAAATGATCTTATGATCTTTTGATCTTAACATCGCCACGATGTATGATCTCACGGATCAGATGAAACGGTCGAAGTACATACTTGGATCATTGATGAGACCGTAATTCCTTAGCCTGCGCTGTAGCCCATCTCAGCTGCTAACAGAACTACTCCTAATCCAATTAGGAATTTTATAGATCCAAAATGCTTATTTTTCTGCATCAGCCGCAACAGTATATTCCGTTTTTATTGTTGAATCGGCAACAATATCTTGCTTGGAAGATCTCTAGCTCATTGTTCCGTTGTTCAAACAAAATATGTACCTTTATTGCGACTAATAGTCGTCTTTATCGGTTTGAAAACTTGTATCGGTGATCCCAGTCACCTCAAGCTCTCAATCTCCATAAATTAAGAAAGCATCCTTAGTTCCTCTAAGATACTTAAGGATGTTCTTAACATCAATCCATTGACCATCACCTGGATCGGCCTGATTGTGACTCCACATGCTCAAAGCATATGAGACACCAGGCCGCATACATGTCTTTCAATGTACGAGTTCTCGGAGAGTGCCAATAACTTTTAGATCTATCCCAATATATCTTTATTCCTAGAGTAAAGGTTGCCTCTCCCAAGTATTCCATGGAGAATATTAATGAAAGCCAAACTTTCACCGATTGTTAACATGAGAATGTTATTTCCAAGAAATAATACATCATCAATGTATAGGACATCGAATGTCAGTGCGCTCCTACTAATCTTCTTATATACACAAGAATCATCTTCGTTTTGAATTAAATCATATACCATTATGATCTCATCAAAATGTTGATTCCAAGAACGCAATGTTTGCTTCAATCCATAAATGGATCGATTTAACTTGCAAACCTTGTTTGCATATTTTGGCGCGACAAAACCGTTAGGCTGTTATTTAAAACATCCTCCAAAAGGTTTCCGTTAAGGAAAGTGGTTTTGACGTCCAGCTTCCATATTTCATAATCGAAATATGCGGCAATAGTAAGCATTATCCGAATGGATTTAATCATGGAAACAGGTAAAAGGTTTCGTCGTAATTGACACCATGTTGATGATGATACCCTTTCGCTACAAGCCTAGCTTTGTACGTTTGTATGTTGCCATCCATGTATGTCTTCACCATGAAGACTCATTTGCTACCAATAGGCACAATGCCTTCTGGTACATCAACCAGTGTCCAAACTTGGTTGTATACATGGAATCCATTTCGGACTTCATAAAACCTTGCCATATAGTGGAGTCGATACCTTGTATCGCTACCTCATACGTAGCCGGCTCATTATCCTCAATAAGATTAATATCTTTATGAGGTGAGATCAGAAACCCATACCTGTAAGGTTGTTTTCTGACTCTCTCTAACCTACGCGGTTCTTGTGTATTAGAAGATTGTGGAACAGTCTCATCCCTGATGAACTGTTCGTGTTCCGTTAGGGATCGGTGCCATGAACATTATTACTCTGATTTTCATCTAGTTTTACTTTCCTCCCACTTACCACTGCATTTAGGAATTCCTCTAAGGAAAACCTCATGGAGAGCAACAAATACCTTGTTCTCTTGTGGGTTGTGGAAATTGGTTTCCCTATAATAACCAATTACAAATAGGCACTTATCCGATTTGGGTTTTAGTTTGGTACCATCCAAACGTTCAATTATATGCCCAACATACCCAAATCTTCAGGAATGAGAAACCCGGTTTCTTTCCTGTCCATATTTCATATGGGGTCTGTCCAACAGACTTTTTCGGAACCTTATTCAAAATAAGTATAGCACTGTTCAATTCGTATCATTTGAAGGAAATTAGTATCTCAATTCGACTCATTATTAACCTTACCATGTCCAACAAAGTTCGGTTTCTCCGTTCGAACATACCACTCAATTGAGGTGTTCCGGGAGGAGTCCACTCTGAAAGAATACCATACTCTTTCAAGTAATCGAGAAACTCATTGCTTAAGTATTCTTCATCATGGTCCGACCGTAATGTTTTAATACTTTTGCCGGTCTGTTTTTCTACTTCGTGTCGAAACTCTTTGAATTTATCAAATGTTTCCAACTTGTGTTTCATAAGACACACATAACCATAACGCGATGCAACATCTGTACAGGTTACGAAGTATTGATATCCACCTCTAGCCTAGCTAGACATGGGCCCACATACGTCACCATGAACGAGGGCTAACAGCTCGGTGGCACGTACACCCTTTACCGCTAAAAGGCGTTTTAGGCACTTTTCCTAATAAACAAGATTCACAGACTTCATTTGAATTAGGATCAAATCCGTCCAAGTATCCATTCTTCGAAAGTGTGGATATACGAGTCTTGTTAATGTGTCACAGACAGCAATGCCACAAATAAGTCTCATCTGATTTATTCAGTTTGAGCATTTTTTTTGTCATATTATATGTTCGAGATTTATTTATATTCAAAATATAATACTCTTATTCACATCTAATGTGTATATCTCAGTATCATCTTTATAAACAAAACACCCAGTGTTCTGGAACATAAAGGTATACCCGCAACGGGTTTTAAACTAGATATAGAGATAATGTTTCTAGTCAAACTAGGTACATCATAACACTTTCCTAATTTAAGTACATGCCCAAAGGGCAGTTTCAAAACTTAGGTTCCCACAGCTAAAACAGCGACTCTCGTCCCGTTTCTGACTCGCAGGTAGATCTCATCTGAAGTCAGTCTCCTGCTAATCAGTAGATCCTTCACATCAGTACATATGTATGTACCACATCTAATGGACTACTAGTGGACATGTTTATAAAAAACATACCTGAAGTCAGAGCCTTGTCCGTCTTCACATCCTTAATGTCTGCCTTGTCCATACGGCAGTCACGCTTCCAGTGACCCCGTTCGCCACAGTTTAGGCAGACGTGTTGGGATATGTCATTTGTCTTCCCAGAAGACTATGATGATTTTGCCTTTGCCATTTTCTTCACACCCTTAGAAGCCTTCGGCCAACCCTTGGCCTTCTGGGATGTCAAAGTAAGATGCGCCTTGCGCTTCTTGCCCTTTTGGAAGCTATGGCTCTGCCTCCTTGAGCATAGCCATTAACTCTCCAAGAGTTTTCACTTGGTTCATGATGAACCCGCCCAACATTCGGGTAGAGACTATAAGATCAAATCTATGGAAGTATCGACCTCGTAGGTAATGCCCAGCTAACCTAGCTGTTCGATGTCAGCAATCATCTGCGACACCTAGTGCTCGACAGATGTACCCTCTGACATACGCGAGCGAAAGAGCTTCTTTTTGGAATTCGTATTTCTAAGATCTAAGGTTAGATATATGAAGATCCTTTAATTTCAACATCATAGTATAATGATCTAATCCTTAGTTCTGACGACGAAATTAAGGAGTCATTGCGGAAAACATAACAAATTGAGCACTAAAGTTATTATCACGATGAGTCTTCCTAAGCTCATGCTCTACTATTTGCTCAACTTCAGGCTCAGGGCCCGAGAGGATTCTTTATCCAATATAGTAACTTTCAGCTCCCAGGACTATCATGAGATTCATTTCATAATCTAGAAAATTTACACCGTTAAAGACATTTTCACCAAGGATTATGTCATTTGACGCTAATCTTTCCAACCATCTCGATTGCAATAGTCCAACTATCCAATCAACAATTTTGGGTACACTCAAAATGTAATGGTTATTATAGTTCGACTATATAACCAACTACAAGTGGAGTATTGTCATGTACAGTCTAACTGTTCAAAGAAAGCAATATTCAATATTAGTCCAACTAATATATTTATTACAACGATAAATTAAAATAAAAGAGCGCGTATTGGCAAGTATCTAAACGAAATTACAAATTTAATACTAGCCTCCCACTATTTTTCGGCGAGCCTCTAATCCTATGTGGAGTACTCGGGAAACCTAGTTTCCTAGTAGGCTAGGATCCCGTTAAATAACACACAACCTTGACTTTGACCAACAAGTTGTATGAAACTTAACTAGGTAAATCTCTAAGATCAATTGGATCCCATCCAATTCCTAGATCCGGTAGGTAGACCTCCAAGTCCAAAACATATATCCAATATATGTAAATATATCCAATATATTTCATAACATTTTCCTCTGAATCAACTAAGCCTTGGCTTTGGCTCAACAATCTTAATGATTCCAGTTAAGCGGGACCCATTGACAGTGGGATAGCTTCGTAATCCACGTCGATGAACTAGAAGTGACCTTGACTTTGGCCAACAAGTCACAACCGCCCAAGACATGCGATATAGAACAAAACTTTTGTGGTTCAAACACATCCGCGATGGACATTGATCTTGACTTTGGCCAACAAACCGATACCAATCTTGGATCTTGAGAGAGAACTACTCAATGGAAAGAAAAACGCTTAATATTTGATGAGGGTTTTTCGCGTAATTGGCAACCAATTTATTATCTTTGATTAGGTCTCATCATACACCATTAAGCATGCATTCTAAAAGCATAATAAGGCGCGAAATAAATTAATAATGATATGTGGATGGATATATAACAAATTATTCCTAGAACAAATCTCTCTATTTCCTCTCTCCCGCTAGCACTATTCATACTTCTACCCAATTTCATAATACATTAAAGAAACCTCATTTACATTGAGGGGATTTGTGAGAAGAGAAATACAATGAGAAAATAGATAATAGGCTGGACTCGCAGGTCCAATTTAATAAATTCTAAATTTATTACAACAATTTCCAAAATTGCCCTCACCCTTCTAATATCCATCCGATATACATTATTCATACAATACATCCAAGTATCCACACAAAACATGTTATTCAATCAATCTAATCCAATTAATTAATCTTTGAATTAATGACCATCCAATGTTCAAACAACGATTTGATTTGCGCGAGTCCAAGTCGTTTAAGAATAAATACTCAAAGTACGTATTCTTGAATTATATCGAACTATAATTTTAAATCCAATTTAAATTGTATCCAATACTAATTTTAATTCCAAATTAAATAATTACACTTTTAATAGTGCCTTTTAGACTTGGATTCCAAATCCAATCTTAATGGGTCTCAAAGGTCCAATGGACTTTCAATTAATTCTTAAGGCATGAGCTTTGGCCAATATGGGTCAAACCCAAGATGCCAAGGCCCAATTAGGAATCACCATTTACCATAAAATCAATTTTGGCCTATTAGGCCCAATTAAATATTAAAAGGTCCAATAGTTATATTTGGACTTTATGAAATGGTTTTAGGCCCAATTTGGATCCAATCCAATTGTCCTAAACCAAGCTTGGCCCAACCAAGCCCATTAAGCCCAATTACAACAATTAAATTAATACATTATTCCAAATTACATATTAATCCAATTCAAGTATAGTTAACATAATTAACCAACTAATCTAATGTTTCCAAAATACTAATTAATCCAATTAATCATGCTCATTAATTCCAATTCATGTCCAATACAAATTGAAGAAAATCAATCCATTAAGCATGCTTTGGCTCACGGTTTTGGCAAGGAAATTATCATGCAATTTGATTTCAATCCAATTAAATCAACATCTAATATACATTTCATGCCAACAACACATCCAATTGTCTAATTTTCAAAAAATCACCATGAGTCCTATCTAGGGTGCAATCGGCCATGTGGTATATTTTGGGGAAAAAATCCAATCAATTTTTTCACAAAATCAAAGATGTACAAATCCAATTCATCATCATTCAAACATAACCCAACAATCAATTTAGACAAGTCATGCTCCAACACAAAAATCCTCAAATTAAAGTCCATAAACCTAGAATTCAAATCAAACTTAGGATGGCTCTGATACCATTGTTAGTATCCTACACATGCCAAGGATCTCTAAGTCATGATTTTGTGTGAATAAAATCAAAGACAAGTTGCGGAAAAACTTACTTTGATCGGATGAGATTCAAAACTTTTCTTTGTATTTGTTGAAGCTCCAAGCTTTGTAGAGTGTTTCCAACACTTGGGTGAGTTTCCCTATCACCTTCACTTCACTCCTTATGTGCTAGCAAGAACAAAATTTGAAAGAAAATTTTGCCCTCCAAGAGTAGCAAACTTTCGGCCAAGGGAGGAAGAGGAGAAGAGAGAGTGTTTTTGATATTTTGATTTCCAAAACTTGTCCAAAAGTCAACAACCAAATTGTGTATATCATTTTTCCAAAAAAGAAAATGCAAAAAGTAAACTGTGTTGGACAAGAAAGCTTTAAAAGCTCACAACCACTTCCATCACTCAAGTGACTTGTTGATGTAAGTTGATGGGTCCCACACTTAAATTCAAAATTCAAGTTGGGTTGCTCAACACACTACGGGCTCGGGTTCGTTTTAATCCAATTAAACGAATTTTCGTCGCTACGTAATTAAATCTAATTTAATTAAATAATAATACCCAGTAAAATTATTACGGAAGTCGCTTACGAATTAATTCCAAATTAATCCATCCTCTTGAATTAAAATCCAATTTTAATTCCGTATTGAAATCTAATTTCAATTAATATATCTAATATATTATTTTAGCCCAATTAAATAAATTAAATAGTAAAAATCCAATTTCACTATTAAATTTATTTACCGATTAATTCCAAATTAATCGCATTCTCTCTTCTCGTCGAATTAATCCCAGATTAATTCTTGTCGTGATTAATCCCAGATTAATTTTCTCTCTCATAATTTATCCTAGATTAATTCCGTTCGAGTCAAATGTTATCGGTGAATATTTGGGAAGCGACCCAAGAGATCTCTGGATATGTTAGCTGTAAATACGGTCATCGGACTATCCGAACACGTGTGTACCTGGTACCACGTTCTTACCGATTTACAAGACATGGTTGGCTTCTATCAAAGCACCGTGCCTACCCAATTCTCCATAAATATATTCAACATTGAATATATATAATCTATATCAAGCGTATTATACTAAGTATTGTGTATTATGATCCAGTATCGGATGTCACATACTAGGCCTAGGGCTGGAATTGTGTCTGCCCCGTACGAAGCACATATCGGATCACAATCAACTAGTCTATTTGATCGAAAAGTCATGACCCAGTCATACTTTCTCGATGGCTACATCACTTTAGAGTACGGTTCTGTATCCTGCGTGATCATCATCCCCATATGACTGAAGTGATACTTCCATCTTGACATCACACCCAACACACTACGATTCTCAATATACCCAGAAGAGGCGTACAAAGACCTGTTAAAGCCCCGGACGACCAAAACCAAAGTATACTGATTGTCACAAGTATTAGCGATGCAAGTCTCATGTTAAGATCAAATACACCTACCTTGATTCAGATTCCCATAGACACATAGTCATACTACCAATGGGATTCCGATGGGTCTATCTAGAGCGAAGCTGTTCCCGGTCCAACGGTTAACAGAACCTCCTATCACACTTGCATAAGTATCCAATACTTAATATACGAGAACTATGCCGTTACGCTTCCAAAACGCGCACAAGTGTAATACTAGTCTATTCCGCATTATCGATGTCCAGTCTCGATAATTCTACGACTAGAGATATTTAATGATTAAACCTTTCATGGATTAATACTGTCTCATATCTTATTAATCTGGAACTAATCATAAGGACTTTTATCATTTATATATCCAAGTAATCCAATTATAAAATGATAAAAGAGCAATTTCCTTTGTCACATAGTTAATTTTGTACAAGAACACCATGTTCTTTACAAAATAGTGATGCCGTGTGTCATAATTTTCCAACAAACAATTGCAACTAAGTCATTAAAATAAATATCATAACTTAGGATACTTATATTTTTAATTAATTTAATTATTTAATAATTAAATAATTATTTAAATACAAATATATTAAATATATGTATTATATTTATATTAAATATCAAATACATATATATTTATGATATTAGTCAAATATCTCAATTTGACAATTAATTAATGTGTATTTGATAAAATCTATCATTAAATGCAAATACACAAAAATTAGGAAATGATTATTGGGTCCCTTCACATGTATTTTTCGTTTAACCTTTAAACGACTTATAAATAATCAGTATTATTTATAAATGTTGCCCTAGTGCTCTACGAGTATATTTCATTAGTGAGACTCTCTAGATTCAGACATATCCGTCACGAAATCTAATTTCGTGTCCATAATTTACCCACCCGTAAATTATGATGACCACAGATAAACTCGTTGAATCATACAGGTCGAGGTCATGACAAATGTATAATTCATCCGTCACAGGTATCCAGATATATCCCAGAGATATAGATGTAAACGTCAAATCTCTATAGGGACTATCCTGTCGACGTCTCTATTAGCAATCTCAAAAAGAATATTTAGAACTGACTATCTATGCTCTGTACACAGAACTGACGGATCCTATCTCGATACACACAGGACACCCTGAGGATCTATCCACACCCAACGAACAGGCGGAGGTATGATCTAAATAGATCGGTGACGTGACTGTCATCTAAGTGTGAAGGATGTCTCATGTGCCCACTGTGGCATCTCAAGTCGAAGAATCACAAATTCTACTAAACCCGAGAAGATTCTTATTGACGTTGGTGTACCATCCATTTAAGAATCTTCAGTGAGTCGTTCAGTGTTTATCCGCTATAAACACCTACACGTCTATTCGAGTCTCCAAGACTCATGGTTCATTGAGAAACCATTGGAATCATATATTCCAGTATACGACATGTATCGATCTCAACAGGTTTACTTTACTGACCAAGTAGTGTAAACCTTTACCGGGAACTGTCTAAGAATGACAACGTCATGATACAATTCAATGTCAGTTGCGACGCTTTTGCAACAGTATCATGACTAGTCATCCTAAGGTCAAATACGTCTTTACCATATTAAAAGATATATTATATTACAGAAACTGTTCATTTTATTCATAATAAAACGTTTACAATAGTATTTTCAAGGAAATACAACGGGGAATTGGCGCTCTGAGCACCAACCCCAACAAAAAGGAGCCAAGAACTATTTCGAATGGGAAATGAATATGCGCATTGTCTTAGAATATGAAAAGTTGACTTATGTCACTATCAATCCACTACCTGTTGATATCGATCCTGACCCCACTCCAGAAGAGAGAGAAACTTTTGATAGATGGAAATATGATAACCTGAAGGTGAAATCCTACATCTTAGGATCGATGGTTCCAAATTTGCTGAGACAGTACATTGAAGTTCCAGATGTTTGGATCATCATGCGAACACTCAAGGAGTTGTTCGAGGCAAACCAAGAGATGAAACTTTATCGAAGTCTAAGGAATTGTTCCATGCTGAACTCAAGGAGGGAGGAGTTGTCAGCACTCATGTTTTGAACATGATAAACCAGATTCGATATCTGGAATGACATGGCATTATGTTTGATGAACGGCTGGGCCGTAATTTGATTATGTCTTCTTTGTCTGGTTCTTATGCTGGCTTTCTTATTATTTTTCATATGCATTCGATGCAATCCACATACGAAGAACTTTATAACATGTTACGCAAGGCGGAGCAAGATTTGAAGAAAGACAACTTCACACTATATCTCTATGGTGAGCTAGCTCTTCAAAGACTTCTGGGAAGTCAAAGAAAATAAAGATGGGGAATAAGAAGATATCAAAGAAAAACTCCAAGAAGCACAAATGCGCAAAATCGAAAGTAGCTCGTGACCAATGTCTACAATGCAAGAAGTCTGGACACTGGAAGAAGGATTGTCCAGAGCTAAAAGGAAAAGCATGTCCCTTAGGTACGCTTTGTATTTTTCAAATTATTGACATCTCATTAGCCTTATATGCAAATAATGGATGGGTTATTAGACACTGGCAGTCCTACTCATATTTTTAATTCCCTGCAGGAAATGAGGGTTAAAAGAAGGCTGAATAAATGGGAGATCCAGCTTAGAGTTGGAAATGGCGAGACATTGGATGTCAAGGCCATAGGAACAGTTGTTCTAGATCTCCCAAATGGATGTAAATTAGATTTGCATGACTGTTATTATGTTCCCTCACTTATCAGACAAATAATATCGCTGCCAATATTAGATAAAGAGATATATAAAAACATTAAGGATGAAACTTTATGTTTGTATGATAAAGAAAATTTATTGAAATTTGAATGTTCTTTATCAAACGGTCACAATGTTTTAGAAACATATAGATATGTCTTTAATATATAGAGAAAAATAAAAGTAGGAAGTCTGAATTAAATAATACTGAATTATGGCATATGAGATTAGGCCACATAGGTGTTAGACGTCTATCCAAACTGGTAAATGATGGTTTGATTAAAATATTACCTTAGATCCTTATCCGATTTGCGAGTCATGTATCCATGGAAAGATGACAAAAGCCACATTTCAAGGTGTTGGATACTGTGCTGGAGATTTACTGGAGCTAATACATAGCGATGTGTGTGGTCCATTAAATCATACCGCTCATGATGGTTCCACATATTTTGTGACTTTCATAGATGAAAAGTCTAGATATGGATATGTCTATCTGATGAAACATAAGTCGGTAACATTTGACAAGTTTAAAATATTCCGAAACGAAATAGAAAAACAAACCAGTAAATTCATCAAATGCCTTAGATCAGATAGATGCGGTGAATACATGAGTGAAGAATTCAGAAATTATTTAAGGCAGAATGGAATTATTGCCCAATATAGCCCACCATGAACACCTCAACACAATTGAGTATCTGAGCGTAGAAATCGTACTTTATTGGATATGGTGCGAACAATGATGAGCTATACCGATCTTCCTTATTACCTTTGGGGTTATGCTTTACTTACTGCTGCCTACATACTTAACATGGTTCTATCGAAAGATGTTTCTTCTACGACTTCCTATTAGATATAGTTCGGTAGAAATCCAAGTCTTAGACATTTAAAGATTTGAGGTTGTCCGGCCTACGTTAGATTACGCAGCGGGATAAACTAGCACCTAGAGGGTATAAATATAGGTTCGTTGGATTCCTGATAATTCCATGAGATATCATCTACGATTCCGATTCCGAGCAACGAAATGTATTTGTTGTTCGCTTTGCAACTTTTCTTGAAAAATCAATTTTTGAGAGAAAGTGGAATTGTAGAGAGATTAAACTTGATGAGTTTGATCCCAACATTAAGGAACCTGAGATGGAACTAGAGATCCAATTAGATGATGGATCTACAACACATATTCTACGTAAGTCGAATAGAATAGCAAAGCCTCCTGAAGATTATTTTTAACATCTGATGTGAGCTTGATGTTCTCCGTCTGGAGGAAATAGATCTGACTACGTATAAAGAAGAGATATTGGATATTGATTCGGGAAAATGGCAAGAAGCCATGAAATCCAAAATGGATTCAATGCATGCTAATCAAGTCTGGGACTTAGTTGAACTTCCTGAAGAGTTAAACCTAGTGGCTGTAAATGGGTTTACAAAAGAAAATGAGGGCCCGATGGAAAGGTGGAAACCTTTAAGGCCCGACTGGTAGCGAAAAGTTACACTCAACGTTCTGTGATTGACTATGAGGAAACTTTTTCACCAGTAGCCATGCTAAAATCCATTAGGATTCTTTTAGCTATTGCTGCATATCACGACTATGAGATATGGCATATGGATGTGAAAACCGCTTTCCTAAATGGATTCCTTGAGGATGATATCTATATGGAACAACCAAAGGGTTTCGTATCCAGTGAGACTTCAAAATTGGTTTGTAAGCTCCAAAAGTCTATTTGTGGACTTAAAACAGACATCCCGAAGATGGAATCATCGTTTTGATGAGATAATTAGATTATCTGGATTCATCAAGAACGATGAAGAACCATGTGTTTATAAGAAAGTTAGTGGAGCATGATAGTTTTCATAGTCTTGCATATAGATGACATTCTTATCATAGGAAATGATATAAGGATGATGTAAAGTTTGAAAGCCTACCTTTGCAAGAACTTCTCAATGAAAGATATGGGTGAAGCTTCTTATATACTAGGCATAAGACTCTACCAAGATAGAGTTATGAAGCTTATAGGGTTGTCACAATCGACATATATAGATAGGATGTTAGAAATGTACAATTTTACCAACTGCGAGGCAGTAAATGTACCTTTCCGATACGACATACATCTTTTGAAGAAAATGACACCTCAAACTGAGGAAGAAAGAGTTAAGATGTCTAACTTGCCATGTACATCTTGTATTGGAAGCATAATATATGCTATGTTATGTACTAGACCTGACGTTAGTTTCAGCGTCAGTGTGACCAGCCGATATCAATCTGATCCAGGTAATGATCATTGAATAGCCGTGAAATATATCCTAAAATATCCTAAAGGCACCAATGATAAGTTTCTGATATATGGAGAAATGAGCTACAAGCTAAAGGTTATACATAGGCATGGCAAGCAGACCCGGATCCGACCGGGTCCGCATGGACCCGGAAGACCCGGGTCCGGTTAGACCCGGATCCGCTAAAAAACATTTACGAATCCGGGTCTTGTTTTGGAAGACCCGCATCATACCGGGTCCGGATGCGGGTCCGGGTAGTTCCAGACCCGGGTATCCGGGACCCGGTATAATTAAAAAAAAAGAAAGAAAGAAACAAGCTATAATGGAAAGTTGCCGAATAATATACTTATATACACACATAATATATATTAACATATATATATATATATATTTAAACAAATATATTAATTGCAGCGGAAGTGGAGCTTTAAAAAAAATGGACAGTTGCGGATCCTGGGGGGTCCAGACCCGGAAGTGCTTTACCGGGTCCACATCCGGACCCGGGTCCACCGAAGAACTTGCGGATCCGGAAATTACCATCCCTAGTTATACAAACTCCGACTTCCAGGGAGATCCATATGATAGAAAATCTACATCAAGATACATATTTACCCTTAACGGTGGTGCGATAATATGGCGTTGTTCAAAACAAGGCTCAACAGCTGATTCCACCACTGAGGCGAAATTTATAGCGGCTTTAGAAGCTGCTAAAGAAGCTGTTTGGATTAGAAATTTTATCACATAACTTGGCGTTGTGCCTAGTATTATGGATTCGATCTCATTGTACTGTGATAATAACGAAGCCATCGCGCAGGCTAAGGAGCCGAGGGCACATTCCAAGTCTAAACACGTGGAAAGGAAATACCGCATAATTAGAGAGATTATTGAACGAAAAGACATAGTGGACTTAAAGGTTCAAGGACAAGACAACATAGCAGACCCGCTTACTAAGGCCTTACCTCCTAAGTTATTCGATAAATATGTGGAGGAGATATGACTGCGGTACCATCCAGATTGGCACTAAGCAAATGAGAGTTTTGATGGAGTTTGTGCTTGGAGTGCCAATCCGAATTGTATATTTTATTATTTATTAATAAAATAACTACATTTTTCATTTCATACCTTATTAATGATATTGTCATTATGCGTATTAGATTGATGTATAGATATTTTAAGAATGACATCGACCTTAGAATAGTCTTGACACTATGTGTAAACTATTCTTAAAGTAAATATTCATAATCGTTGGTTTTGAAATACGGTCGAATTCCTATAACCTAGAATACTAACACATGTCGTATATTGGAATTGGAGTTCCAATTGTTTAACCCGATGTACCATGAGTTTTGGAAACTCGTATAGACATGTGGGTATTCATTGAAGCGAATACTGAATGACTCATAGGTGATTTCTAATAGTTGGAAGTACACACCACCGTCAATAGGAATCTCCTCGAGTCAAGTAGCATATGTAATCCTTTGACTATAGGATATCATTGATTTTGTGTGAGATCCTCCACACTTTGATGCCATGAATGTCAGAAACCTTTCATGGTCTGGCCTCTAGATATTCGTGGGGTGTGGACCGATAGACTCAGTAATCAAGGGCGAAGTAAGATAAGATCCATCGGCCCGTATATGTACCATAAGGGGTTTAGGTGTCCATTTGAGTAAAGTCACGATTCTTAAAGACTTTGGTCAAAGCTGATCACCTTGGGTGGATCGCATCAGTTGTAAAAAAACGTGGACATGTCGACATAAGATGTGCGCCTTGAAAACTTGACGGTGTATTCTATGTTTCCTAAGCACAACTCGGATAGCCTACGACCCAATGATTGTTAAACATATGTGATGACCTCGACTTGTATAGTTCAGAAAGGTCGTTCGTGTTCTTCGTGAATTCAGAGGTGGCCGAATTGCGTACATATTAGCTAGGCTTATATGACAAACATGTCTGAACTTAGAGTGTCTCAATATGAAGTGTACTCGTTGAGCACTTGGGTAGCCGATTTATTTTGATAAAAGATAATATTCGATATTATAATTATCAACTAAGATAATCAAGTGTTATTGGATAACATTGATTATTTACTTTGACCTAATTGGATTAATTGGATTAATTCAATAATTACACAAAGGGCTAATTGTAAAATCTTAATTATCTCTACCATTTGAGGATATTATGATAATTGTAAGTATAAAATAATATGTGGTTTTGACTTGATTTAATTGGATTAAATCAAAGTGGCAAATATTGAACTAATCCATTTCCTAATCCTTGGCTTGATTTAATTGGATTAAATTAAAGTTGGAGACAATGGAGATTAGTCACACCTAATTATACATATTTGGACAAATTGGATTAAGCCCACTTAAAAGTTGATTACAACTTTTATTAATTAAAAATTGCCTAAGTTTTACTATAAATAGCAAGCTTTAGGAAGATTTTAATTATAAGTACAAATACAAGTAAATTCTTAGAGAGATTAGCCTAAGTTAGAGAAGTGTTTAGAGAAGCTTGTGAGGTCTCTATAACATTTCATCTATGAGAAATCAAGATTGGATCTTGAAGTGAAGCTTGGAAGCATTGGAAACAAGATTGGATATTGAAGTCAAGCTTCCACACCTTGGAGGTTCTCCAACAATTTCAACAAATGAGAAGTAGATTGGATCTTGCATCAAGCTTACTAGGTAATGTTTGATCTTCTCCTAAGCTATGTTCATTTGTGTATTAGATGCATGATCACATAACTTAATGTTGAAATAAGGCTAATCAATTGTGTTAAGATACTTTAGAAGTATAAAACAAACAATGTTGTGTTGGGATTTATGTCTAAAGCTTCATGTATTGTAAAACAAAATTGATTATTGTAATAATAATAAATGCATTATTCATTTTATCAAAGTTGTTTGATTTGTATCGCTTATTGTCCAATTGTCTTGTTTACCTTGATTACTATTGTACCTTCAGACTTAGTGTATGTTTGATGCACAAGAGGGTTTATGTCTGAAGTTAGTAATCTAAATAGTCCATAGAGAGCAAACAAAGATGGTACTTTGTTTGTGGTTTATCTATAGTTGTGGTTCATTCTATACTTGTATGACTACCTTGATCCGAGATCGTTCATGTAGTGACATGGGAATGCAGACACCTTGTACGATGAGATCATATAGGAATGGACTCAGATAAATACGAATTTCTTTTAATATCCGTTAACCGAAGAAGTTCATTTTATCTAATAGATGGTCATATATGGATTCGATCTTAATCCTGAGTGTACTACGAACTCCTGCATGACAGGCTATGTCCTTTGATTTACTTTGTGGGGTTGGTGTTACATTCTCGGCCAATAACTACGTATTTTGGGGATATGGTTTGGTGTGTAGCTGGGAACATTTTACATAGATATGTAATTCACTCATTCTTACGAGAAGCAGAAGAATATCTTTTTTAAGAGTTGATTCGAGACTTGAACAATTTGAGCGCTCAATTTTTCTATTGCGAATAGAAAGTTTTATATTCATAATTGTTATGAATTAATTATTCATTATATAATCAATGGTGCTTAAGAGACAAAATATTTAGAAGGGTTTAACAGACTTTTGACCCGGCTCTATTTATGAGATATTCGTGAAGGGCTATATCCATATGTAATGACTGTATCGATGGACACCGAAGATGTTCGATTTTATTTTATCCATCTACGGTAACGGGAGTTCAACTTCGAGTTTTTAGTGGAATAACACGGAGTTAATTATTCATAATATTTGATTAAAGAGTTTAATTAATATTCGGAATTATTGGAGCTCGGAACCGTAGGTCCATTAGGTCTCCGTGCTAGCTCGATTAACTGTAGCAAACCTAATATAATTAGATTGTCTAGTTATATGCTCATTTTATATTTATATATTATTAATGAGATTAATAATATTTATTGTCACAAATGAAAACTATGTTTAATTAGTTTAACTTAATGTTTTCTAGAATTCCTTGATTATGAGATAATCAAGTCTTGATTATGAGATAATCAAGTTAGTAATAATTATGAGATAATTACTATAACATATTTGAAGGTAAATAAATCATTATTAAGATATTGATTTTTATTTACCATTGGAGACAAAGCCATATGGCTTACCATGTCATCCAAGCAATTATGTCTATTAGGTGGCTTGTATACACCTAATAGTTTTGTCATTAGCTAATGAATTTTATGCTTTGGTATGGCCTCCACATTTATGTGTTTGCCATTGAAAGAAAGCATTAGATGCTTAATGACAAAGTCATTGTCTTTAACTTATCATTTCTTATGCTTTGGTATGACATTCATATTTTTGTGTTGGCCATTGCAAGAAAGCATTAGATGCTTAATGATAAGGTTAGTTGGCTTGTGTAAGAGAATATAATATCTACCATTTCTCTCACTTCCTAAGGTTAACATTTTGCAAACATTCACACAAGTGTTGTGAGAAAGATTTGAGAGAAAATAGAGAGAGTTCAAACATTCACAAGTGTTGTGAGAGTGTTTGAAATTCCTAAAGCCAAACACCAATTGTGACATCTTGATTCTCTAAATCGTTTAGAGTTTAATCTTTGTGAGTGAAGCCTACACTTTGGTTTGTTGATTTCGAGTCATAGTTCGGAAGATCGAGTGGTTGATCCAAGCGTTGGACACTGAAAGATTGATCTTGGCTACTACAACAAAGGGAGAAGGCAAAGAAAATTTTAAAGATCCATACCGGAGCCGGTGCCACCACAAGTAACTTCCGCCGCTGTAGGCACTGTATTTTTGCATGTAAGTCCCTATGATGAGTCTCAGTTAGAGGCACTACCTTGTTGGACCATTGTTTTAAAATTCACCTAGCCTAAAACCAAAACCCCCACACCCATCCAAAGCCCATCTCACCCAAGCCCAATCCAAAAATAATTAAAGCATTTAAAATACATATTAAAAATTAAATTAAATTAAATTAAAACCAATTAAATTAAATTAAATTAAAATCTAATTAAATTAAATTCCTAATTTAAATAAATCACTTCCTAATTTACATAAATCACTCACCAATTTAAAGAAATTCCCCACCGAAAATATAAATATTCTTGCCTAAAATAATCTAATTAAATACACACATAAACTACTTGATTTTATTTCCTTTTTTTTTAAAAAAAACCATGCACAACCCTAACCCTAATTGACAACTATAAAAATAACACAAAATGAAACCCTAAGGCTGTAGATCACCACGACCACAAACACAAAATAATAAAACCCAACACTCTCATCCTCTCTCTCAAAAAAATCGTGAAAATAAGTCACCAGCCCCCCCACAAACAAATAGCAAACAAAATCCAATAAATCATAGTCTTCACGCCTCTCCATCTCTCACCCTGCTCGCCATCTTGCTCCACTTTAAAGCAGCCCCGCACAAACCAAATCACGATGATACACACATAAACCTAGGCTGCTCTCTCCTTATCTCTCTCCACACCGACCAACAACAGCCCTCACACTGGCCCTCGTCATGCATGAAACCCTAAGCAGCCATTCACATAAAGTAGCCAAAACAGAAAGCAACACTCAGCCCTCCACTAAAGTAGTCAGACATATCACAAAGCCTCATGCCAAAACTACTAGCAACCCATATTTCCCACATCGACCAAACCTCATCACCAAAAACCCTTCATCAAATTAAACTCATGAAGCCACCTTCAATTCAACGCCACATACCCCTCATCTTCACGCAAAGCCACTGCCCCAACAGCCTCCATTCAACATCTTAAACTGTCCCGCAAAACTGCCGCATATTAGACTCAAAACTGCAAGCATATTACACCCAAAACTGCACGCATATTACTCCCAAACTGCACGCATTTTAGGCCCTCGAAACTGCCCTGAATTAACCCAAAAACTAACTAAAATTGCACCTAAAAAACTGCACGAAACAGTCCTAAAATACCTGAAACAGTGAACAAAAAACTACACTTTAAAATCCTCAAATAACCACACAAAACCGCAGCCTTAACCCCCATTAAAACAGCAAAAATAGTCCCTAAAATTAGTGAAACAATGACCAGAAAACACAGAGAAAACAGCAGCAAAACGGAGTGAAAACAGTAGCCCGAACAGCGAAACAGCGAAGGAAAATGTTGAACCAGTGAACAGGAGGAGTTGCGGAGCATCAACCCTTCCGACGACCGTGTACGGTACTTCCGAGAGACGATTTAAGAGGTTAGACCCGATGGCACTTTTCTTATTTATTTTCATTCATCTTTTAAGTGTTTTATTTATTTTTTTTCGCATGAGAGTCGTTTATTGATGCATATTGTGGCCCTTGAATGAATGGACAATGTGTCGTCTCTTGTGGTATATAGGATGGAAACCCTGACGTAAATTCTGTAGCTGAATCCGAATGGACGGTAGTGCGGTCTGTACTTGGGATACAACTCCACGTACCACTTGAGCAAACGACACATATTTCACTTTATTTTATCTTGTTTGTTTATTATCCGCATTTTATATTCCGTCATTTAATTTCCGTACGATTATTTGTTTGTATTGATGATGTGATGCGCATGGGCTTAGTATGTTGGTCTAAAGGTTCTCTATTCGAGGGAAGAAAATGTCTAAAAGACTACCTTTACAACAATACTTTTCCGCGCCGGACAAAGTGTGTTTGATTGAATGTAATCGAATATGCGAAGTCCTATATTGTTGTCTTTATTTTATATGCATTGTAATGTGATGCGCATGAGCTTAGTACGTTGGTCTAATGGTTCTCTTTTTGAGGGAAGGAAAAAGTCTAAAAGACTACCTTTACGACAATACTTTGCCGCGCCTTTTCTATTCCGTCTTTTACTTTATGTAAATTGGTTGTTTATGTAATTGATGATATAATGCGCATGGTCTTAGTATGTTGGTCTAAAGGTTCTTTATTTGAGGGAAGAAAAGGCCAAAAGGCTACCTTTACGACAATACTTTGCCGCGCCAGACAAAGTATGTTTGGTTGAATGTGAGATATGTTCAACCGAGCATACGAAGTCCTATATCATTGTCTTTACTTTATATGTATTGTAACGTAATGCGCATATGATTATTATGTTGGTCTAAAGGTTTTCTATTTGAGAGAAGAAAAGTCCAAAAGGCTACCTTTACGACAATACTTTGCCGCGCCTTTTATTATTCCGTTATTCGTTTTATGTATGACATCTCCTTGCATAATCATGCATCATATTGCATTGCGCATGGGCAAATCAAGTTGGATTAAAGGTCCTCTATTTTGAGGTATAGAAAGCCTAAGGGCTACCTTTGCCACAACATTTTGCCGCACCGGACAAAGTACGCTCGATTGAACGTGAGATCGTTTAATCAGACACTTGAAGTCCTATATAGATGTGGGCATACATCGCATCTCTTTTCTTTCATTCTCATTGTCTATCTTTTGCATCGCATCATTACACGTTTATTTTAATGTTCAATTACCTCTTCAATTATCTCTTTACACCATGTGTTTAATCGCCTCTCTTTAATATGCATGCTTGTACAATCATTGTCCATTTGCGTTTCCATGATCATCAATGTAATGCGTTTGTGAAATTATGTGTTCGTCGTTATTTCAAGTTGCCTTTATGCATGTGAACTTAGAAATAGAATACCCTTGGAAATATATGTTGCTAGATTCGATTAAATTATTGCACAAATCATATCATTACAAGTGGCATAAGTAAGTGACCATTCTGAACCCAACGGTTTGAGGTCTTCCCTTGCGAGGGGTGAGTGCGGCCTTAAATCATAATTTTCGGGTTCACACCGGGTGGCGACTCCATGTTATTTCTCCGGTTTAGTTCCCCCGCGGGCTATTCCGTACTCCCAACTACGCCGCGAGCCTAGAACAACGTCGTCCACTTCTGTGTCCTACAGTCTGGCGACTCCACTGGGGATAGAGAATCGGCCCCGAAATAATGTCTTGTAATGATTGTTATTTGTGCTTTAGTTAACCGTGTCTACCGTGGGTTGAAAGGGTTTAATCATAGGCACTATTAGAGCTAGGTAATGGTTTGGTGTCTTCCTTCATTCACTACCTTTATATAAGGAAAAGCTGTGAAGGCACCTAGGTAATCATTACTCGTAGCTCGTATTGACAGACTAATTTGGAGGACTTGTTGTTTATTCCTGTCACCAAGGCGATAAGAGCCTAAGAGACTTGGGTATTTAAGAGAGTTTGCTCCACCCTCTCTCTGGGGAATCTACAATGGGAAATCCATTTGACAGTTAGTCACACCATAACTCGTTGGCACGTACCTTAAGGTATAAAAAAAGGTGTGCTCACTTGGTCGCTTGAACCCTCGAGTGGGGTGACCTAATTGTGGGCAATCATTCGCCAGCGAGAGCCTTTGTCTACACTCCCGCAAACCCATACGTAGACCATAGTTGTACGACCAATATAAACTATTTCCTTGTGCTTGTGTTTAGGGACCGTCGTCATTTGGATACAGTTGGACTTCTTGTCAGAAATGCGAACTTGTTGGGCCATTTAAACTGGGACGAGTTCGTATCCTATGACAATTGGGCCAAATGCTTCTGAAATGCCGATGGGCCACTCTGTAGAAATTATTTCTTTATGCTTATGTTTGGGATCGTCGCCATTTGGATTTAGTTGGACTTTTTGACATGAGGTATAGGCTTGTTGGGCCATTTAAACTGGGACGAGCCTGTGCTTTATGATAATTGGTCCAAAAGCTTCTAAAATGCCGGTGGGCCACTTTATGTTTAGACCTCTTATCATTTGAAGTTATTTAGCCATGTTATCGCAAAAGTGTAAACATGTTGGGCCTTTTCAACTGGGACAAGTTTGCACCTCGCGATAATGTGATTGAATGCTTTAAAATGACAAAAGGCCAACTTATATACATCGCACACATCTCATGCACCTCATGCATACACGCATCATGCTAACCCCTTGTGTTCAAAAAGCCATCATAGACTCCCGTTAGGTTGGGGGAGAAGAGAGACTTGTCAGAAGACCATCAGCCAACATGAGTAAGTCAGTCAACGAGGGATCCCGCCTAGATCAATTGGAGACCAAAGTAACCGAAATTATTGAGATGTTGCAAGTTTTGACCAATGTTGTGGCCAGTTTGACCGTACCCCGCATAGCCAATAACATGAAGTTGTGCAACCAGAATGGAAAGACCATTGAGGGACCTTCAAGGACCAAGCCCACTCCCTCTGAGGTTGCCCCTATCAGAAACAGATGATTCTCCAATCTTGGTAGACCTTTGTCAGAGGTATTTGAAGAGCTGAAAAGGCAAGGACTCCTAAATCCCTTAAAGCCTAAACCACTTCCAAACCCTGTGCCACACTACCTTAACCTGAACCTTTATTGTTACTTCCACCAGCAAAGAGGCCATGAAACTAACAACTGTACCCGCCTTAGGCATGAGATCCAGAACCTCATAGACTCCCACAAAATACCTGACCCTGAGAAAGAGCAACCTAACATACAGAGAAACCCCCTACCTAACTATCACTCTGTCCCACCGCCTACCTACATGATTAAATCCGGCCTACCTGACAGCACTGTCTTCCAAACTCACGACCACCAAGCTTCCCGCATGATGATATGGGGCAACAATAGTAAAGATGAGATAGAGCAGAAAAGGGAAAGTAAATGGGAAAAAGAATTACAGGAGTTAGAGGATCTGATGTCCGGAAAAAACAAGAAGACGGAAGAAGACAAAGTTGCAAATTACGGGGATGTTTGTTTTCCTGATCTCATTCAATTGTGATGTCACATCCATTAATCATAAGACATTGATTTTATCTGCTTGTTCGAACCTTGTTAATGATAATAAAGACGTTCATTTCAGTCTGAATCTCTTCCTTTCAACCTGCAACAAGAGTATATTTGACAAAAACATTCAACTCTGGTATTATGATACTCGGTGATGTTTAGAAACACGGGGAATCATCGGGAGAAGAAAGTAGAAAAGACATGCTAGCCATTAAGTAATGGGAAATGGGGCAGTGAGACTGTCAGATTTGGAATGGAATGAGTTCACCGAGCCGATCAACGTGGATAGATTGAAGCTGTATTTTGCCTGAGGGAAAGAAGACCGAGCAGTCACCAAGGGAATTGGCAGAAGACCTAACCCAATGGGATAGGAAACTCATTCAAGCATACATGCATACACGTAACGTATTTTGCATTCCTTTTTGTGTGTTTTCTTTGTATTCACAGGTTTCAACGGAGAAAAAGAGAAAGCGGCAAATGCAAGCCAACCAGAAGCAGCAACAGTACAGTGTCATCAGTTTTAGGAATGAATCATGGGGTTGAGGCCCACATCAGTCTCAGGAATGAATCAAAATCAGTATCAGTTTCAGGAATGAATCGCAGGGTTGAGGCCCGCATCAGTATTAGTCTCGGGAAAGAATCCCAGGGTTGAGGCCCATATCAGTATAAGTTTCAAGAATGGATCCCAGGAGGCGAAGCCCACATTATCAGCGTTGAAAGAAAGAATTCAGTGGAGTGAGTGAAAAAAAAGCGAAGAGAGAGAAGTCCTTGATGGTTAGGCATATATCCAGTGATGACATTGTTTGCTGTAGGGAGAAACCTTAGAAACGATAAGTGCGAGATGTGCTCTCATCCGGTATTCTGAATAGTTGATCTCAGCTAGACTCGCAAGCACTTGATAACGGGATCTTAGTGGTGGAAGCCTGAGTAGTCGGCAAGATGACTAGTTGAAGAGACGATGGATCAGTGAATGTCCATCCTGTTTTACTTATGCTACGATATATGATATGGTTGGAAATGAAGAGAAAGTATCTGCAATGAAAAGAAAAAGAAAAAATAGACCGCCTATAACCGATAAGCGTGAAGCTACCCATGGGCGAGTATTAGGACCACCATGAGGAGAAATGCTACCTTAAAGGGTAGGTGAGTCGAAAAAAGAGAAAGAAAGAAAAGAGAAAAAGAAAAAAGAGAAAAAGAAAGTTCGAAAGGAAAAGAAAGAAAAGAAAGAGACAAAAGAAAAAAGAAGAAAACCATATCATGTTGACTATGTGGAAGTAATCACAGAGTGTGATCAAGACATTTAGATTGGTTAGACCCACTGATCCGATTCCCCGAGACAAATTCATCGAGTTGGCTTACTTAAGGATTAAGCTGCGAAAGAGCCTTGGCACACACACACTAGAAGTCTAGTTCAGATCACTCATGCAGACGATCGGATTTGAGTGTATTAAGTACTTTGAAGGTTCTCTGGTTTCGACACGAAGCATCCGTCGAGGACAAAAATATGTTTAGCTATCAAGACTATCTCGTGAGAGGCAATACAACATGTTTGATATGCAACACCGCATAAGTGTCAGTTTGGGGCGATGCCCACATCAGTATCAGTTTGGGGCGAGGCCCACGTCATTATCAGTTTTGGGGCGAGGCCCGCATCAGTGTCAGTTTGGGGGCGAGACCCGCATCAGTATCAATTTGGGGGGGCGAGGCCCACATCAGCATCAGTGTGAGGGTGAGGCCCACATCAATATCAGTCTGGGGGCGAGGCCCACATCAGTATCAGTTTTGGGGATGAATCCCAGGGTTGAGGCCCGCATCAGCAGCATCAATATCAGATTTGGGGACGAATCCCGGGGGCGAGGCCCACATCAGCATCGATATTAGTTCCGGGATGAGTCCCAGGGTCGAGACCCACATCATCAGCAGTCTTGGGGATGAGTCTCAGGGTTGAGACCCACATCATCAGTATCAGTTTTGGGGGCGAGGCCCATATCAGCATCAGTATTAGTTTGGGGATGAGTCTCAGGGTCGAGACCCACATCGGCAGTATCAGTTTTGGGGATGAGTCCCGGGAGAGAGGACCGCATCAGCATTAGTTATGGGGATGAGTCTCAGGGTTGAGACCCACGTCATCAGTATCAGTTTAGGAGATGAGTACCGGGGGCGGGCCCACATCAGCATCGATATTAGTTTGGGGATGAGTCCCGGGGTTGAGACCCGCATCATCAGTATCAGTTTTGGGGATGAGTCCCGGGGGCGAGGCCCGCATCAGCATCAGTTATTGGGATGAGTCTCATGGTTGAGACCCGCATCATCAGTATCAGTTTTGGAGATGAGTTCCGGGGGCGAGGCCCGCATCAGCATCAATTATGGGGATGAGTCCCAGGGTTGAGGCCCACATCATCAGCAGTCTTGGGGATGAGTCTCAGGGTTGAGACCTACATCATCAGTATCAGTTTTGGGGGCGAGGCCCATATCAGCATCAGTATTAGTTTGGGGATGAGTCCCAGGGTCGAGACCCACATCGGCAGCATCAGTTATGAGGATGAGTCCCAGGGTCGAGACCCACATCATCAGCAGTCTTGGGGATGAGTCTCAGGGTTGAGACCCACATCATCAGTATCAGTTTTGGGGGCGAGGCCCATATCAGCATCAGTATTAGTTTGGGGATGAGTCCCAGGGTCGAGACCCACATCGGCAGTATCAGTTTTGGGGATGAGTCCCGGGAGAGAGGACTGCATCAGCATTAGTTATGGGGATGAGTCTCAGGGTTGAGACCCACGTCATCAGTATCAGTTTAGGGGATGAGTCCCGGGGGCGGCCCCACATCACATCGATATTAGTTTGGGGATGAGTCCCGGGGTTGAGACCCGCATCATCAGTATCAGTTTTGGGGATGAGTCCCGGGGGCGAGGCCCGCATCAACATCAGTTATGGGGATGAGTCTCATGGTTGAGACCAGCATCATCAGTATCAGTTTTGGAGATGAGTTCCGGGGGCGAGGCCCGCATCAGCATCAGTTATGGGGATGAGTCCCAGGGTTGAGGCCCACAACATCAGTATCAGTTTTGGGGGAGAATCCCGGGGGCGAGACCCATACCAGCATCAGTTTTAGGGATGAGTCTCAGGGTTGAGGCCCACATCACATCGGTATCAGTTTTGGAGATGAGTCTCAGGGTTGAGACCCACATCCACATCAGCATCAGTATCAGCAGTTTTGGGGATACGTCCTAGGGTCGTGACCCACATCATCAGCAGTTTTGGGGATGCGTCCCAGGGACGTGACCCACATCATCAGCAATTTTGGGGATGCGTCCTAGAGACGTGACACACATCATCAGTAATTTTAGGGATGCGTCCCAGGGTCTTGACCCACATTGTCAACGTTATCGGGATGCGTCCCAGTGTCGAGACCCCCATTGTCGGTTGCAGTTATCGGGATGCGTCCAAGGGTCGTTGGCCCCCTGTATCATCAGTTTTGGGGATGCGTCCCAGGGTCGTGACCCACATTGTCAACGTTATCAAGATGCGTCCCAGGGTCGAGGCCCCCGTTGTCGGTTGCAGTTAGCGGGATGCGTCCGAGGGTCGTTGGCCCCCTGCATCATCAGTTTTGGGGATGCGTCTCAGGGTCGTGACCCACATTGTCAGCGGTATTGGGATGCGTCCCAGGGTCGAGGCCCCCGTTGTCGATTGCAGTTATTGGGATGCGTCCCAGGATCGAGGTCCACTGCATCATCAACTCAGCTTGAAGCAGCAGGCAAGTCAGGTGGCGGCTGGCGAGCCAGGTAAGTGAAAATGCATTGCATAACTTTGATAGGATTGTCATTGTCACACACTGCACAAGTCCCATCAAAGTGGGGGCGATTGTAGGCACTGCATTTTTGCATGTAAGTCCCTATGATGAGTCTCATTTAGAGGCATTACCTTTTAAGTCGCGGAAGTCGCGGGAAACGGATGTCGGAAGGGAAGAGTCAAGAATTGACATTTTTGTTGGATTTAATTCACTGGATTAGCTTCGGGTTCGCTTGTTGGACCATTGTTTTAAAATTCACCTAGCCCAAAACCAAAACCCCCGCACCCATCCAAAGCCCAGCTCACCCAAGCCCAATCCAAAAATAATTAAAGCATTTAAAATACATATCACAAATTAAATCAAATTAAATTAAAACCAATTAAATTAAATTAAAATCTAATTAAATTAAATTCCTAATTTAAATAAATCACTTCCTAATTTACATAAATCACTCACCAATTTAAAGGAATTCCCCACCAAAAATATAATATTCTTGCCTAAAATAATCTAATTAAATACACACTTAAACTACTTGATTTTGTTTCCTTTAAATTGACAACTATAAAAATAACACAAAATGCAACCCTAAGGCTCTAGATCCCCACGGCCACAAACACAAAATAATAAAACTCAACACTCTCATCCTCTCTCTCAAAAAAATCGTGAAAATAAGTCACCAGCCCCCCCACAAACAAATAGCAAACAAAATCCAATAAACCCTAGTCTTCACGCCTCTCCATCTCTCACCCTGCTCGCCATCTTGCTCCACTTTAACGCAGCCCCACACAAACCAACTCACGATGATACACATAAACCTATGCTGATCTCTCCTTATCTCTCTCCACACCGACCAACAACAACCCTCACACTGGCCCTCGTCATGCATGAAACCCTAAGCAGCCATTCACGTAGCCAAAACAGAAAGCAACACTCAGCCATCCACTAAAGTAGCCAGACATATCACAAAGCCTCACACCAAAACTACTAGCAACCAATATGTCCCACATTGACCAAACCTCAGCACCGACAACCCTTCATCACATTAAACTCACGTAAGCCACCTTCAATTCAACGCCACATACCCCTCATATTCACGCAAAGCCACTGCCCCAACAACCTCCATTAAACTGTCCCGCAAAACTGCCTCATATTAGGCTCAAAACTGCACGCATATTACACCCAAACTGCACGCATATTACACTCAAAACTGCACGCATATTACACCCAAACTGCACGCATATTAGGCCCTCGAAACTACCCCGAATTAACCCAAAAACTGCCTGAAATTGCACCTAAAAAACTGTCTGAAACAGTCCCGAAATACCTGAAACAGTGAATAAAAAACTACACTATAAAATCCTCAAATAACCACACAAACCCGCAGCCTTAACCCCCATTAAAATCGTAAAAATAGTCTCTAAATTTAGTGAAACAGTGACCCAAAAATACAGCAAAAACAGCAGCAAAACGGAGTGAAAACAGCAGCCCGAACAACGAAACAACAAAGGAAAATGTTGAACCAGTGAACCGGAGGAGTTGCGGAGCATCAACCCTTCCGACGACCGTGTACGGTACTTCTAAGAGACGATTTAAGAGGTTAGACCTGAGGGCACTTTTTTTATTTATTTTCATTCATCTTTTAAGTGTTTTATTTATTTTTTTCGCATGAGAGTCGTTTATTGATGCATGTTGTGGCCCTTGAATGAATGGAAAATGTGTCGTCTCTTGTGGTATATAGGATGGAAACCAAGACGTAAATTCTGTAGCCGAATTCGAATGGACGGTAGTGCGGTCTGTACTTGGGATACAACTCCACGTACCACTTGAGCAAACGTCACATATTTCACTTTATTTTATCGTGTTTGTTTATTATCCGCATTTTATATTCCGCCATTTAATTTTCGTACGATTATTTATTTGTATTGATGATGTGATGCGCATGGGCTTAGTATGTTGGTCTAAAGGTTCTCTATTCGAGGGAAGAAAAAGTCTAAAAAGACTACCTTTACGACAATACTTTGCCGCGCCAGACAAAGTGTGTTTGATTGAATGTGATATATGTTTAATCGAATATGCGAAGTCCTATATTATTGTCTTTATTTTATATGCATTGTAATGTGATGCGCATGGGCTTAGTACGTTGGTCTAATGGTTCTCTATTTTAGGGAAGGAAAAAGTCTAAAAGTTTACCTTTACGACAATACTTTGCCGCGCCTTTTCTATTCCGTCTTTTACTTTATGTACATTGGTTGTTTATGTAATTGATGATATAGTGCACATGGGCTTAATATGTTGGTCTAAAGGTTCTCTATTTGCGGGAAGAAAAGGCCAAAAGGCTACCTTTACGACAATACTTTGCCGCGCGACAAAGTATGTTTGGTTGAATGTGAGATATGCTCAACCGAGCATACGAAGTCCTATATCATTGTCTTTACTTTATATGTATTGTAACGTAATGCGCATGGGCTTATTATGTTGGTCTAAAGGTTTTCTATTTGAGAGAAGAAAAGTCCAAAAAGGCTACCTTTACGACAATACTTTGCCACGCCTTTTATTATTCCGTTATTCGTTTTACGTATGACATCTCCTTGCATAATCATGCATCATATTGCATTGCGCATGGGCAAATCAAGTTGGATTAAAGGTCCTCTATTTTGAGGTATAGAAAGCCTAAGGGCTACCTTTGCCACAACATTTTGCCGCACCGGACAAAGTACGCTCGATTGAACGTGAGATCGTTTAATCAGACACTTGAAGTCCTATATAGATGTGGGCATACATCGCATCTCTTTTCATTCATTCTTATTGTCTATCTTTTGCATCGCATCATTACACGTTTATTTTAATGTTCAATTACCTCTTCAATTATCTCTTTACCCCATGTGTTTAATCGCCTCTCTTTAATATGCATGCTTGTACAATCATTGTCCATTTGCGTTTCCATGATCATCAATGTAATGCGTTTGTGAAATTATGTGTTCGTCGTTATTTCAAGTTTTCTTTATGCATGTGAACTTAGAAATAGAATACCCTTGGAAATATATGTTGCTAGATTCGATTAAATTATTGCACAAATCATATCATTACAAGTGGCATAAGTAATGGACCATTCCGAACCCAACGGTTTGAGGTTTTCCCTTGCGAGGGGTGAGTGCGGCCTTAAATCATATTTTCCCGGTTCACACCGGGTGGCGACTCCATGTTATTTCTCCGGTTTAGTTCCCCCACTGGCTATTCCGTACTCCCAACTAGGCCGCGAGCCTAGAACAGCGTCGTCCACTTCTGTGTCCTACAGCCGCGCTAAGGAAAGTCGTATACTACAAGATGTTCATGTTGGACATGAAACAATTAATAAGAGTTTGGAACTCTAGATTAAAGCGTAGAGCTATGGCTACTATTCTAGAATCACTTGACTACCTTTGGGTGACCTAAAATTATTCATGAGACATTTCTTATTGGGATTCTAATTTGGTTTGTGTATTGGATTCAAAATTTACTCAAGTGCATATTTAGAATAAATTTATGTTTTTGTAAAAATATTGATATTTTGAAAAACTTGATTTTTATTCTATAACTTGTGTTAATGTTGGTTTTGAAGTTAAAAATTAATTTTTGGTATTTTTGAAGTGTTTATGGAGGACTGGAAAGAATTAGGGTCAAAGACCCTAATTCCTCCAGCTCACTGGAATGTGAGCCGAAGGAAATGAAAAAGAAAAAGAAATGAAATTAAAAAAAAAATTGATGTTTGGTGCTACAGTACGCGCTGCGCGCGACAATTTTTATTTTGCTTTGTTCTTGAGCTTCCGGACTCTGATTCAGTCCCAATATTTCATATACACTCGTAATGGAATATAGAATTTCATTAAATAATTTAATATTACACCAATACTTGATATCCATGGGTTAGACTCATTTCCGTTGCATGGGGCACCGATCCGATCCTAGGGGTTCCACAACTGTCCCAACAAAAATATCATATTTAAAAATGAATTAATATGTATTTAATAAAATCATATATTAAATAAAAATACATATTAACTAGGAAATAACCTAAATGCCCATATGCATATATTTTTGTTTAACTGTTAAACGATTCGAATTAACTTATTTTAATACGATAAAATATTATGAATAATCTGTATTGTTCATAACGCGTTCACAAGTGCTCAACGAGTACACTTCATACGTATAATTCATATGTCACATGCTATACATATTATACCGGGGATATAGATAGGAACATCAAATCTTTAAGGTATAATATAGTCGACTTATAAATTTACTATCTCTAAATAACACTTTTAACTCGTTTCCGCAGTGTACCACGACCATGGATTTACTAGATCGCAAACATGTGCAGGATACCTATGCTAAGTACACATGACTGACGGATTCTATTTGATGCTTATAAGATATCATGAGCATGAGTCCACACCCAACGAACATGCGAATGTCTGATCTCAATAGATTGGTGACGTGACTATCATCAAAGTGTGAATGATAACTCATATATCCATAATGATATCTCAAGTCGAAGGACCATTATGCTACTCGACTCGAAAAGATTCATATTGACGTTGGTGTACCATATATTAGGAAATTTTCAGTGAGTTGTTCAGTGTTTATCAAATAAACACCTACACGTCTATACAAGTCTCCTAAGACTCATGATTCATTGGGATAAACCATCGAACCCAGTCTCGATATACGACATGTACTAGTCTCAGCCGGTTTTACTAATCGACCTGTGTTAGTAAATCTTGACCAAGAAATTTATTCAAGAATATACAACTTATAGTGACACTTCCCAATGTCAATTACAAACAACGTTGTAACTGCGCACTACGTTGTAAATCATCGGGTCTTTGTTTAATATATATACATATCACTAAATCAGATTTAGTTTCAATCTAATCGATATTAGATCAAATACGTATATAAAAGAAAAAATGTGTGACCATAAATAAGTAATATTATGGAAAAAAAAATATTGTTCGTATTCATGAATCAGACATAAATATGATCCGAATTGACTTTCCGAACACAAACCCTAACAGAGCTAACTTTAAACACATATCCTCAGTTCGGATTGCAAGTTACAACTCGTATACTTGAAGCCGAAATCGCTAATAATCATCGATCAATCATGCCCGTCACTCTATAGGAGCTGACCATGCCTGAATTCGTTACCTCAAGGGAGGTATCGAAATCAGGACTAGTGAGTATAGTGAAGTAGTAACAAAACAATCTTCTTTTGAGGAAGCTATCATGCTTGTTGGATAATATATTTCATGCACTCTTTAACATATTACAATTACAATGCAAGTTATAGTCAATAAGCAAAATAATATTCATGATCGGCCAACAACTATTGAAAAAAACAAGAATTGTAAATCATTCAAATCATACGAGCACTTCACACCCTATCCCTCTCAACCAATAAATTGTAACAAGTTAGGTTTCCTCAACACTAACATACTTGTAAAATAATTTTCTTCACGTGTGTGATATCGGTGGCTCACCACAATGATAAGGAAAGTTTGGTTAGTAAGGATGGGGTATTTGGATCAAATTCATCTTAGATTTTGAAAGACAATACTCACAGCCCATCACACCGCCTCGTCGGCACTTGATAGCTGGTGAAATTCAAGTATAATAAATAGGCCTATCTGTTGAATGAGTTAAATTTTTCTCTTGAATTTTCTCATTTCAGTCCTCATATTTCTCTTATCTACAACCTTCACAATCTAGCATATTGGGCCAGCCCTAATACTTGAGTTTTAATATTTCATAAGAATCCAATTTACTAAGTACACCGCAAACAAATGTTGTATTTAGTAAGCCCATGCAAAAATATACGCTTAGCGAATCCAAAAGTTTTTATGTGATTAAAAAGGCGCGAGGAATTCTGTCACGAGTTTGACCCAATGTGTAAAAATTTTAATTTTGTTGACCCTAATGTTTTTAATATCTTTTGTACTCTTAATGATTATGTTTTGCGCTATTATTTTATGTTCATCGTTGTTTTTCGTTTCAAGGGCGAAATATGAAATTTATCTCTCGTACAAAATTCCCTCAACGGTGAATATGTTTGGTTAGTTGGGAACTGACCGGTGCGTAATCACACGCGTATAACGCAAACACACGTATCGTTCAAGTAGTATAAAAAGTATCGATCCCACGATGACTTAAAACCTTTTGTTATCAATTTATGAAGTTAAATGTTTACAAGTATCTAATGGATTGATTGTTTGATTGAGTGGTGACTTTAAAATTAAAACAAGTAAATAAAATTGCTTGAAAGTAGATTGAAGAAAATTCAAATTTATAAAACTATCCAGGGTTGTGAATCATTCTAATATCTTTTTAAAAGATGAAGTGGTTATTTTACGTTTGTGTAATATATCGATTTATTAACATGGAACACGAAATTATGCAAAAGCCTCTTCCGATGGTCAGATACAAATACCCAGTGTAACTTAATTAATCATATTCATATGTCAACCAAGTTACATGAATTCATTAAGATTAAGTTCCAATTATGGCTACCCCCGCCCGACAGGTATATTCCTATCCTGTAAGGAAATCTATTAAAGGGTTATCTATCCTAAAGGAAGATCGTGGACTATTAAGTCTAGAGTTTATACCTAAAAATCCATTTTCCAAGTTCATTTTAAGTTTACCAAATCAATCTTATTAATGGCCAATTAACAATAAGCATAAAGCTTAAGACCCAAAAAATAAACATTTATATTACCCAAACTGTAAATTAACCCCTTATAAACCGGTGATATTGGAATTCATCACAACCCAAGATAATTGACTTAGTTACGACACATATTTACGGGTAGTAAAAGCTTAAATAAAATAAAAGACATAAAGTAAATTGCTGGAAATTAAATACTGAAAAGTAAATGACGGAAAGTAAATGCTGAAAATTAAATACTGAAAATTAAATGCTGAAAGTAAATGCTGAAAGTAAATTGCTGAAAAGTAAATGCTGAAAGTAAATTGCTGAAAAGTAAATAAAGTAAAAGTACAATAAAAGAAAATGATGAGGTAAAAGGATTCACTTTTATTACTTCTATTTTAGATATCTCCCTTAATATAATATATTAACTTTGCATGATAATTACCAACCAGCCATTTAGGCGGTATCCAGATTAAGTCAAATTAATAATTAATTACCAACCGACCAATCAGGCGGTATCTAGTTCAGTTAGATTAAAACCAATTTCAATATTTACCAACCGACCATAAGGCGGTATCCTCATTAAGTCACGTTTTAACTAGTTTATATATTATATTTAAGGGAGATTAATCTAAATATTAGTAATAAAAGCTTTACATTTTACCCCAGCAAGGGGGAGTTACCTCCTCATTGCTTGAAAAATAAAAACTGAAAAAGTAAAAAATGAAAGTACTGTGCGTAAAAGTAAATTGCGGAAAGTAAAAATTGAAAAGTAAGGAAAACAAAGTGCGAAAGCGGAAATTAATTACTGAAAGCTGTAAATAAACAAACAATATACAATCTTCTTAGTTATTCTTAAGGAATTTCAAATAAGAAAGTATCAATTTACAAAAGAAATGGCTTGGTATTTATAGACAAAATTTTGCCTTCATCAAATCATCCACCAAATCCATTATTAATTGCTCCGCTAATTGCTCCACCAAATCCATTATTAATTGCTATCATGTTTGGTGGGAGCTTGACTATTTTTATTTTTTTGCTTTGAAAATGACTTTAATAATTATGCATAACACACTTTTGGATATTTCATCAATTTCGGTCATGAAATCCTCAGAATTCGAAATTATTTTGTTCTTCAAAGTTGTAGATCTTTGAGTCTTCTTTAATCTTGAACTTGAATCAGCTCAATCCGATATTGGAATAAAAAGTTATGCCCAAAATACGATAGTTGCACAAAATTGGAATTTCTGAAACTACACTTCGTTAGAACGCCCTTTCAAGTTTCCAATCTCCAAAATTAATATGTCAAGTCCAATTTTTGCCCTTATTTGACCCACATTTCGTCCTAAATAATTTCATTGAGTCCCAATATTATTTTATCTGCAAAATAAACTAAAACACATCAAAACGTTCATCAAACCAGAGAAACTAAACAAAATATTAAGTAAAAAATGCGGTAAATATTGATATATTTTCCGCTCATCAGAAACCACACAAATTTGACAAGCAGAAAGGATAAAACACATAGATTTATATTGTTCGGCAGAGAGTAGCTCCAACCTACGTCCGCGGGAAAAAAATGGATATTTTATTATGTCTCATGGTCAAGACCGACCCGATATGCAAATAGGGGAAGCACAAGCACAATGGCAAAACACATCGGGTCTGAACAAGCCTGAAAAAACTCACCAAGTGTTCGGGTAATTGGCCAGCTTTCTCTCTCTATTTCAAGCTTTTAAGTTCTCGACTTTACAAGTTGTATAATGCAAAAATTATTAACCCTTGAAATTTTGACTTCAATCTTTTTATATAGGTTCCCAAATCCACTATTCTACCAACTATGATGTCAACTCATGTCACTTAGCTATCATTACAACCATAACTCTCCTCAACCACCCTCAATCTATCTAGCCAATGAGATCTGCTTATTCCTTTGCCACTGCACCGACATACCGTGGCCTCTGGCAGCCTATAGCGGTTTTACTATGCCACTATCCTACCACTGCACCGCCTTATGGCAGTTAGCAGAGCCTATAACCACTGTGATCCACTGCTTCCCCCCATCATCATTAGCATTCTGGAAGTACATCTTCTCAGCTAGAGCATACGTCATATGACCCTAATACTGGACGGCCTGTGATCCAATCTTCGTTCCCCAGGTCGGCATACCGAGACAGATGATACTTATCAAAGTCCCGCCCAACTCTTAAACTAGGTCGGGTTCTCACATAAGAACATCATTGGGTTGGGTTCAACAAAATCTAAAGCAACCTAAATATATCTCTTCACATTGTCGGGTCGGTACTACCACTTGTTTCACCCTCAACACATCGTGTCATTGGGAAAAACTTTTCTGCACCAAATGGTCACGTCTTCCATAAAACCTTATCTCTTTATGGGCCATTGGGTCGTTACTATCCACTTTTTGCCGTTTACAATCTCTATTATACATCTCTTCGGTATCTGAAACTTCCTCGGGGTAACAGCCTTCAAAAAACTACCATCAACATATGTTATCTAATTCTCGATATCAATGAGTTTGTGAGTTGATGTCAGGATCTTTATAAAAGATGGTGGTAAATACAGATGAAAACCGACCTAATTGACACACTCAAAAAGTGATTCTTTACTCCTAAGTTTAAGAGTATCGAAGTAATAAAATAACTAGGTAAGTCCGGGGTCGATCCACAAAGAATAAATTTAGTAAAATAAAATAACAATTCGAATAAAAATAAAAGGTTTGATTTGTTTGAAGTGATTGAAAATTATAAATTAGACTGTAATAATAAAATAAAATATTGGGGGTTAAATGATCCACTTTTAATATTTCAAATTTAGAAATCTTACTTTTTATAATATATAAATTGTCATTATTACTCAATTAATTTATTTCAGGTCCAAACAAATAAAACCAGTCATAAAGGCGGTGATAACTTTTGTCTAAATTTGCCAAATAAATAAAACTAGCCATATAAGTGGTAACAAAGTTTGTCAATAATTAATCCAGATTTAAATTAAGTAATCATTAGATTATAATTTATATATTATAATATAAATAAGATTAATTTATATTTTCATATTAAAAGCTTCACCCTTTACCCCAGCATGATGAAATTAGCTACTCATGATTTGAATAAAAACACTCATAATTTTATTACTAAAGAAAAAAAAAGTTACTAGAGAGCTTTTAAAAAATAAAACACACAAAAGCTAGAACACCACAAATTTTCAGAGAAATCTATGGAATCTCGGGCCGAAGAAATGAGGTGCAGAACACCTCCATCTTTGAAAAATTTACATTGCATTTAATACTACAATGCAAAATTTTCAACTTAATAGGGTGGATTGGCCATATTTATTTATTATTTTTTATTTATTATTTTGTTTTTGCTTTAATAATTACATATAACACACTTTGGATTTTTCATCAATATCGGCTTTAAAAACTTCAGAACTAGAAAATCTTGTCAACATCAAAAATGTAGATATTTGAGTTTTCTTTCATTTGGAACTAGAATCGCCGCAATCCGATATCAGAGTAAAAAGTTATGGCCAAAATACAAAAACTACGCAGGGTTGAAATTTCTGAATTTGTAAACTGTTAGAACACCATTTTAAATTTTTGGCTTCAAAATCCAAATGTCACGTCTATTTTTCTAGTTATGCATCCAAAATATTATTTAACCTACATAAGAAATAAAAATCACAATAAAAATATATAAAACATAAATTTAATTATTATATTACAAAAGTGCTAAATTAAGGAGATTATGAAACTATAAGTGTAAAATGATTAATTTTTCTTTTCATAAATGTTCACTTTTTAGTGTTAATCACACCACCAACTAGCTTATTACTAGTCCATAGTATTTTAAGCGAAAAACTATAAGAAAAATTCTTATCCGAGTTAAAAATTATTTTCTTTCTTTCTAAATAATCAAATAAGTAAATTATCCTGTACTTTTTACCACTCTTTCATACACATATAAAATAAGGTATCGATCAATTCATTGTGCCCATAATATTCACAGGTCTTGTTGAAAAGAGAGTAATATTTTTATCTTAAAGTTATATTAGTGTTCACACATTTTGGTAATGAGAGTTTATATATATATATATATATATATATATATATATATATATATATATATATATATATATATATATATTAAAAAAATAATACATCTTCAATCCTTTGGGCCAGTGACTCCCAAACCATTTGCTTTAGGTCACTAGGTGTTAAGACACCCCTACAGACTTAATTGCTCGGATCTCAGATGTTAAAAAGAAGAAGCGTAAGATTTCCTTAAGTTTTCTCTCTAACCCATGTAACGAGCTTTAGGCCAGTGACTCCCAATCCAGTTGGCCTTAGGTCGAACTTATTCAAACACATTTTTTTTTACAAACTCAAGCTCTACCGTTTTATGCGAATAATCACTGCTTACTGAGGCAAAATGTCTGGTTACTAATTAAAAACTTGATTATTATCATTTTTTTAAAACTAACTCAAGCTCTACCGTTTTATACGAACAATCACTGCTTGCTGATGCAAGATGTCCGGTTACTAAGTAAAAGAATGGTTAGTTTTTTTTGAAAAAAATATAAATTTCACTGTCTTTAGATGCTAACTCCAATCAAATTAGAGAACTGAATATTATAAAATTTTCAATTACAACTTGCGATCATACGTTACCGTGTATGTTGATAATACTTGTCAAATGAGCATATGAAGATCAAATTTAATCAATATTACGTAGAATTCATAAATTTAAATGATTCAAAAAGAAAGGAACAAAAATAACTTATTAGGAAACATTGAGATACGTCTCAGGAGCGAAAACTCCTTACACTACACTGCCATCTCTGAACAACAATTCCACTTGGTTAGTCAAAAATTTATTGTTAGTTTGTGTGTAGTTTTTTTTTTTTTGGAAAACACAAAGGAAAATCAACACAAAAATTTTTTTACACACAACATAACAACAAAGAAAAAACAACTTTAATTTTTTTTTTTGATTTTTGAAAGAAAATACAACATGAAAATGAAAATTATCTAGTCAACTATCCCATTCCCCAACAAAATTAAGACATTGTCCACAATATCTGAATAAGAAGAAGTAGAGTTTAGAAGACATCACCTGGTTAGTGTGGAATTGACAATTGAATCTACGACTATTTTTTTAAAAAAATTACAGATTAAAATCCAAGTCCACTCTACGCTTCTTACCACGATCGTTATCAGACCAGTTCAACTTGGAAAGAATGGGGTCGATTTTTGGTTCATAAGCTAAGATTTGGTCAATTAATTTATTAGCTTTTCTTGCAATTAAGACAATATCTTTTACCGATTTTGAAATGAACCCAAGTTTTTTAGCATCCTCAAGAAATATTAAAAGAAAATCGAAAAAAGTGATCAATATTGAGTAGTCCAATGAGCTTTCGGTGAATGTTCAAGTTCGTCTATGATGCAACTGTGAATATTTTTTCCAGCGTGCCTGATCAGTGAAATCACACACGTTACGCAAGTGCATGTATCGCTCAAGTAGTATAAAATGTATCGATCCAACGATGACTTAATACCTTAGCTATTAATTTATGACGTTAAATATTTACGAGTATCTAATAGATTGATTGTTGTTTGGATGGTGTTTTTTGTCTGAAACAAGTAAATAAAACAGTGCGAAAGTAAATTAAAGGAAAATTCAATATTATATAACTATCCAAGGTTTTGAATTCTTCCAATATCTTTTAAGATGAAGTGATTAACTCATGTTTGTGCAATATATCGGTTTATTAACCTGGAACACGAAAATATGCAAAAGTCTTTGTCGATGGTCAGATGCAAACACCAAAATAACCCAATTAATCATATGTCTATGTTAACCAAGTTACCTGAATTCATTAAGATTAAGTTCCAATTGTGGCTACCCCCGCCCGACAGGTATATGTTTATCCCGGAAGTAAATCTACCTAAGAGTCTCTTCACCTTTCCTCACTTTGCCTAACGCAAGGCATATTCTCACATGCTCAAACTTTTTATCAAGTGTCTGGGCGCGTTGTGGGACTTATGCCAGCTGCCAAAGATGATCATTTTCATCTATAGATAGCAACACAATTCAAGACACAAGGCATTCAAGCTTCTCCACTCTCATACAAACCTTTATTCTCTGACACAAGCTCTCAGAATTTCTCATTCCCTAAACACTCGTCACCACCCTCACAGCCACCCAAAGAAAGATAAGGTAATAACAAGCCTTGATTTCACATTTTACTTGTTTACTGCTCATTTCATACTACTAACTTGAGCGTCGGAATGCAACCGGCACCCACCACACCGGTGGGTAGTCTACTTCCGCTCAATCTACCTTTATTTTCCAGGATCACTAATGCCCCCAACCTACAAATTCTGATTGTGGACCTCGAACGAAAGTCAACATCCACAATTTGGCGCCCACCGTGGGGCCTTAGCGATTCATAACAGGCGAAGATCTCTCATCCTACAATTCTAAAAAACACAATCATTCATGGCTACTAGCAATGAGCAAACACCGGATCCAGTAGCATCGCAACTGGCCATGCTCCATGAAAGACTACAAACTTTGGAAGAAGAAAATCAAACCATGCGAAATTCAAACATAAACTTTCAAAAGTAGTTGGAATTAATATCATCCACTTCTCAACATCGAAACACCCCTGATCAGCCCAACAATCATGTCATTCCATCTAACTTCTTGGGAACTTTCAACGAAGTGGCAGAGAAAAATCCAGTAAATGGCGACCAGAGGAACCTACCATTTTCTCCAGTAGACCAAGCACAACAAGTTGTATCCACCATGAGGAGGGAAAT
>SKCR01026845.1:0-96544 GCA_019454045.1 Zanthoxylum bungeanum | reverse complement strand
TGATAGAAGTGGTTGGAAATAGTGTTTGGATTTTATTTTAAACATCCCTGCTTGGCCGAATGGCCACTGCTCCCTGCTTGGCCGAATTGGCCATTAATTCCTTTTGATTTTGGCCGAAAAGAAAAGAAGCAAGTAGCATCTGATTTCTTAAGTTTTCAAGGCGCCTCCGACTTCTGTTTTGGCCAAATTGGCCATTGAATTCATTTTAAATTGCCTCATCATTAATGGCCTCTGTTTATTATTTCTTTTGAAGAATGAAAAACAAATTGGCCGATTGCCTCTGATTCAGCCTGGCCGAATGTCCTTGTTTCAAAATGGGCGATTACTTCTCTCTCAATAGGGAAAATTTGCTTCTCCTTGGAGATCAAATTTGTTCCATTGTTCTTATTAGCACATATGAGAGTCATTTGAAGGTGATAGGGATACTCACCATGATCTTGGAAACTTCAACATCCATGGAAATTTGAAAGTCAAAGCCGATCAATGTAAGTTTATTCCGCAAACATCTTGATTTATTCACACACTAATCACGCTTAAAGATCCCGTGGCATGTCTAGGACACTGACAATGGTATCAGAGAGAGATCTAAGCTTGATTTAATTTCTAGGGTTATGGACTTTAATTTGGGAATTTGGCTTGGAGCTTGATTTTGCCTAAATTGATTGTTGGATATGTTTATATGATGTTCAATTGGATTTGTGCATTGTTGGAATTGTGTAAAATTGGTTAGATTAATTTCCCTAATTCCTACCGCTTAGCCAAAAATTACCGTAGGAAGCTCATGGTCAATTTTTGAATTAGATAATTGGATATGTTGATTCACATAAAATGAATGTTAATTGTTGATTTAATTAGATTGAAATCAAAATTGGATGTTAATTTCATGTATTGCCGTGAGTGTGAAGCATGTTGGAAAGATTGGTTTGATTAATTTGTGTTGGACATAAATTAGATGTTAAGCATGATTAATTAGATTAATCAGTGTTTTGGAAATACTAGATTAATTAATTAATTGTGTTAATTACACTTGAATTGAATTAATATGTAATTTGGAATGATGTATTAATTAATTTGTTATAATTGGGCTAATGGGCTTGGTTGGGCCAAATTTTGGTCTTGGATCATATTTGGGCCTAAACCATTTCCATAAAGTCCAAAATATGACAATTGGACCTTTAATAATTGTAATTGGGCTAATGGGCTTGGTTGGGCCAAATTTTGGTCTTGGATTATATTTGGGCCTAAACCATTTCCATAAACTCCAAAATATGACAATTGGGCCTAATGGGCCAAAATTGATTCTATGGAATAGGGTGATTCCTATTGGGCCTAGGTATTGTAGGTTAGATCCATTTTGGCCAAAAGCCCAAGCCTAAAGACATAATTAAAAGCTCATTGAACTTTAATTGAATAGTATTGGATACTAATTGGGTCTTTGAGACCCGATAAGATTAGATTTGGAATCCAAGTATTTAAGGCACATAAATAAGTGTAATTATTTAATTTGGAATTAAATATGAATTAGTATTGGATACAATTTAAATTGGATTTAAAATTGTAGTTCGATATAATTCAACAATACTTACTTTGAGTATTTATTCTTAAACGAGTTTGACTCGCGCAAATCAAATCATTATATGAACATTTGATGGTCATTAATCAAAGATTAATTAATTCCCATATTAATTATTGCCGTGATTAATCTCAGATTAACTCTCTATCTCATAATTAATCCCAGATTAATTCTGTTCGAGTCAAATATCATCAGTGAATCTTTGGGAGGCGACCTAAGAGCTCCCTGGATATGTTGGCAGTAAATACGGTCATCAGACTATCCGAATACGTGCGTACCCAGTACCACGTTCTTACCGATTTACAAGACATGGTTGGCTTCTAGCAAAGCACCGTGCCTACCCAATTCTCCAGAAATATTTTGTAAATGAATATGAAATCTTTTTCAGGCATAATATACGTAGTATTGCGTATTACGATCCAGTATCGATATCACATGCTAGGCCTGGGGCTAGAATTGTGTCTGCCTCGTACGAAGCATATATCAGATCTTTGGTACCTAGTCCCTATAATCGGATAATCATGACCTAGTGATACTTCCATCTTGACATCACATCCAATACACTACGATTCTCAGCAAACACAGAAGAGGCATACACAGAACCTGTTAAAACCTCGGAGGACCAAAAAAAAAGTATACTGATTGTCGCAAGTATTAGCGATACAAGTCTCAGGTTAATACCAAATACACCTACCCTGATTCTGACTCCCATAGACACATAGTCATAGTACCAATGGGATTCCGATGGATCTATCCAGAGCGAAGCTGTTTCCGTACCATCGGTAAACAGAACCTCCTATTACACTTGCATGAATATCCAATACTCAAATATATGAGAACTATGCCATTATGCCTCCATAATGCGCACAAGTGTACTACTAGCCTATTCCGCATTATCGATGTCCAGTCTCGATAATACTACGACTAGGGATATTTAATGATTAAACCTTAGTGGATTAATATTGTCTCATATCTTATTAATCTGGTACTAATCATATGGACTTTTATCATTTATATATCTGGGTAATCCAATTACAAATGATAAAAGAGCAATTTTTTTTGTCACATAATTAATTTGTACAACAACAACATGTTCTGTACAAATAATGATGCTATGGGTCATAATTGTCCAACATATCCACAGTAGTATGTCAAGTTGAAGGATCAATATGCTCACTCAACCCGAGAAGATTCTTATTAACGTTGGTGTACCATCTATTAAGAATCTTTAGTGCATCGTTCAATGTTTATCCGATATAAACAACTACATGTCTATATGAGTCTCCCGATACTCATGGTTCATTGAGAAACCATTAGAATCCATCATTCTAATATATGACATGTACCGGTCTCAACGGGTTTACTTACTGACCAAGTAATTGTAAACCTTGACCAAGAACTGTTAAATAATGATATTGTTATGATACTGCTCAATGTCAGTTGCGACGCTTTTGCAACTTTATATTAACCAATTACTCTATGGTCATTTACGTCTTTACCATATAATAAAAGAATTTATATTATAGAAACTATTTATTTTATTCAATAATAAAATCTATACAAGAGTATTTATAGGGAAATACATAAGAAATTTGCGCTCAGAACACCAACCCTAACAACGACACAACTTGATGATTAGCACGTCAGCATAGTCATAGTTTTTCCCTTTTGAGGGATTATTGTGTCGTTTGCTTATGTGGTTATTCTTTGGATTTGCATGTTGTAGTTTATTAGACTAATCACCAAACAAATTCTTATAGATTCAAAGTCTAACGAATTTTGTGCATTTTTCTTTTTCAAATTTCACTTGAGATATTTTTTCTGATCGGATTCCTTGAAATTTTATGCTCCTACGTGTCGGAGTAATAAATTCTCAACAGAATTAGATTAAAAGTTGATTTTTAATCAAACAATTGTGAAATGTTTCGGTTCTTTAAAGTCTGAACGAGTTAGACAATTATATTTTAGGAGGATTCTAATAAAGAAAAGTAATGAAAAAGCTATTGGAAATGAAGTCTTTATTGGAATTAAATCAATTCTAATTACAAAACAAATTGAAAAGGATTTAACTACATAATGTAAACTAAAGTGCTGGAATTAATTGAAATAAGCATAATTATTTTAGTTTATCAATTTTGGGGTCTTTTTTTTGGCTGTCCTCTTTTGAATTTATTGTTAGGGATATGCCCTATACCCAACTTGTGGATGGGCTATATGTACATGTATTTGTAATATTTTAATTAATTAATAAAATGGCAATCTTTATTATACGTGTCTTACATAACTTATATGAATCATCAACACTGTAATAAATCCCTTGGAGTAATAAGACGATGGCTTCCACGCCTTATGAGAATCATTACTCTTAAATATTCCTAGTCATAGTTTTGTGAATAATCTGGGCGTTCAAAAAGAGGAGAGACTAGCATGATGATATGATCTGCCCTTAAGTGGGGTAGCCGATCTCATAGGCTATTAGCGGAGATCCGTCCGCTTGGTGTATCACATGGATGTATGAGTTGCTCGTGTCCATCGAACTGACCGTCGAAAGTTTTCTTATGGAGTGTTTATCCCATGTGTCTGTGAGAACTTTCATGTATCGATTATATGACTAGTCCTTTGACTTGAGGTTTTTACAATCTTATGTGTGGATCAAATAACTTTGACATTCTCCTTCCCGGGTTCAAAAGATCATGTCATAAGGGTATGATAGGGTCAATTATTGAAACACATTAAGTTTGTAAAGATACAACGGAGAATCACCACTCTCTCGGATAATATTTTCTTATAAGAGTAGTATTCTAGTTCGCGGGTGTTGGAATTAATCTAGGTCCCAAGATCAAACAAGCAATGAAAACATTGTGTGAACACATCAACGGAGGTAGCGGAATACTCACATCGATCGGTTGAGTCGATTTGAAGACGAATGAAGCCCAAAAACCTCAGTGCCAAGGGCGCCAACTGCAGCAGTCCACTGCCTTCGATTTTCAGATTTGAGCTGAGAAAACGGAGCTCCAAGCCTCGTCCGACGGATCCCGGCTCATGGGCGAACCTCCATACCACCTTCGCAAGACTCGTAAGTGTGCTAGCACTTGATTTCTCACCATGAAAAACCACTCTTGCTTCCCTTTAGTGTCACGCCATTTCTGGTTCAAAACCAGTGAACTTCTAAGCTTTTGGGCGTGAGAAGAAGAGAAAAATGAGAGAGAAAGAAATGTGTTAAGTTATTACAAAAGTGTTGTAAATCATTTTGTTTATATATTTTCCAAAAAAATTAAATGATTTACCAATTAATTTAACTTTCAAAAAGTCAAAGAAATTGAATGTAATAAGCTTGAGTGTTCCACACTCCAAATACAATGTCAATCAAGTCATATCAACTTTAATAAAGTGACATGTCTTTCAATCAATCAATCACATCACTCAAATGACATTTGTTTTGACGCTTGATGTGACAAATGATTTGACGCTTGATGCGACTTGCGATGCCGCACTCGAATTCAAAATACGAATGCGCTCGCAATCACACTCGGGCTCGGGTTCGTTAATTCCAAATTAACGATTTTTCCGTCGCGTCGTAATTAAATGATTACGCCTAGCGAATTCACTATTCACTTCGCTAACGAATTAATTCTAAATTAATTCGTTCGCCCGAATTAAAATCTAATTTTAATTCCGCGTCGAAATCTAATTTCGTTTAATATATCGAATATATTAATTTAATCGATTAATTCCAAATTAATCGTTATCTCTCTCTAGACGATATTTTATCCTAGATAAAAATATCTTCGTTTTAATCCTAGATTAATTTTCTCTCTCTTCTATATAATCCCAGATTATACAAGAGTGCGAGTTGTGCGTCATCGGTGGATTATCAGGAAGCGACCAATGAGATCCCCGGATATATTGGCAGTAAATACAGTCATCGGAGTATCCGAATCACGTACGTACCAAGTATACGTTTTACCGATTTACGAGACAAGGTCGACTCCTAGCAAAGCACCAAGTCTTCCAATTCTCCGGACATATCCATTTAAGAATATTAAGATCTGTATCAAGCGTAGTATACGATTGTATTGTGCATATCGGCCCAGTATCGGATAGTCACGTGCTAGGCTTGGGGCTGGATAAGTGTTGCCCCGTACGAAGCACATGTCGGATGTCTGGTAAACTAGTCTCTATAATCGGATATACATGACCCTGTCATAATATCTGATGGCCGCGCAGCACTTAAGAGCACTAATACCGTATCCTGCGTGACATCATCTCCACTATGACTGGAGTGATACTTCCGTCTTGACATCACATCCAATACACTAGACTCTCTTTCTTAAACCCAGAAGTGTGTGTACGCAGAACAAACCGGTTAAAGCCTGTACCACCAAGACCAAAGTTTATCGATTATCGTAAGTATTGGCGATGTAAGTCTCAGGTTAAGACTATACACACCTACCTTGATTTCGGCCTCCCATAAACACATAGTCATAATACCAATGGGATTCCGAAGGGTCTATCCAGAGCGAAGCTGTTTCCCGTACCATCGGTGAAACACGACCTCCTATCGCACTTGCATAAGTCTCCTCAATACTTATATATATGAGAAACTATGCCGTTGTGCCCTCACAACGTGCACAAGTGCAATACTAGCCTATTCCGCATTATCGATGTCCAGTCTCGATAATACTCCGGCTATGGATATTTAATGATTAATCCTTCGGGGACTGATACTGTCTCATATCATTCTTAGTCCAGGAACTAATCATAGGGACCTCTCTTCATTTATATATATCTATGGTGATCTAATCACAAATGATGAGAGTGCAATTTCCTTGTCACATAGTTAATTTGCTACAACAACACAATGATCTGTGCAAATAGTGACGCTATGGGTCATTTTGTCCAACAATCTCCCACTTGGCACATAGCCAGTCACTCAAGTGTCCCACACCCGAACTATGTACGGTTCGCTCAAATTGCTGAGGAAAGGTTTTCGTCAGCGGATTTGTTTAATTATCGTCTGATGCGATTTACACGATCATCACATCGCCACGATGTACGATCCGAACGAATCAGATGATATAGAAGTATATATCTGGATCGTCGATGAGACCTTTAATTCCTTAGCCTGTGCTGACGCCTAGCTCAGCTGCTAAAAGAACTATATCTAATCTAATTAGATTTATTTTCAATCCAAATGGCTTCTATTGCTGCCTCAGCTGCAGCAATAATCCGCATTTGTTGTTTTATCGGCAACAGTTATCTTGCTCGGAATATTTCCAGCTCACTGTCCCGTTATTCAAACTTTATAGTACCGTAGTATTTAATTGTTTGGAAACTTGCAGCAGTGATCCCAGTCACTTCAAGTTCTCCTTCTCCATAGTTTAAGACAACATCCTTAGTTCTCTAAGATACTAACAGATGTTCTTAACTTTAATCCGGTGACTATCACTTGGATTGACCCGATCGTGACTCCATATGCTCGAAGCGTATGAGACACCAATACAAGTACATTTTAAATGTACAATTTTTCAGAGAGTGTTAACAACTCCAAATCTATCCCAGTAGATCTTTATTCCTTGAATAAAGGTTGTTACTCACCAGAATTCTACGGAGAATTTCTATTGAAAGAATCCATGAAAGCCAAGCTTTCACCAATTGTTTTATGGGAATTTCATTGTCAGTGCCCTCTCCCACTAACCTCCTTATATACACAAGAATTATTTCGTTTTGAGTCAAATCATAAATCATTATGATTATTTCAAAACGATAGTTCCAAGAAACTTATGCTTGCTTCAATCCAAACATGGATTGAATAACCCGCAAACCTCGTTTGTTGGTTATACAAAATCGTCAGGATGTTGTAAACATCCTCCAAAAGGTTTCCTTTTCAGGAAAGCGATTTTGATCTGTATCTGACACATTTCATAAATGAAATACGCAGTTATCAACAAGCTTTTTCAAAATGGATTTACCATGGCAACAGTTAAAAGGTTGAACCGTTATTAACACAATGTTGACAACGATACCTTTCCGTCTAAAGCCCAGCTTTGTACGTTGGTATGTTGCCTTCCATGTATGTCTTCCTTGAAGACGTTTACGTACCAATAGGCACAATGCCTTGTGGTACAACAACTAGTATCCAAAATAGTTGTTATACATGGAATCCATTTCGGACTCATGGCACTTTGCCATAATAGGGAGTCGATACCTCGTATCACTTCCTCAAAACGTATTCGGTGGATATACCTTCATAAGATTGACATTTTTATGAGGTTAGATCAGAAACCCATACCCTAGGTTGTTTTCTGACTCTATCCGATCTACTAGTTTCTTGTGTATTTGAAGATTAATGGTATAGATTCATCATAGATGAACTATTTGTGTTCCATTAAGGACTTCGTGCCTAGAATAGTATTACTCCGATTTTCATCGAGTATCACTATCCTCCCACTGACCCTGCATATCGGTATTCCTCTCAGGAAAAACCGCATGGTGAGCAACAATCACATTGTTCTCATGTGAGATTTATAAGTACTATACTCAAGGTTTCCCTTAGGATAACCTATATTGGCACTTATCCAATTTGGGTCTTTTAGTTTGGTATCATCCAAACGTTATGCCTGGCATATCCAAATTATCAGGAATGAGAAACCTCGTTTCTTCCCTGTTCATATCCTATATGACATCTGTCAAACAGATTTATATGGAACCTTATTCTAAATAAGTTTTGCATTGTTAATACATATCCTATTGAAGGAAACAGTAGCTCAGGGCGACTCGTGATAAACCTTATCATGTCCAACAAAATTCAGTTTTTGGTTCGGACACACCGTCTAACTGAAGTGTCTCGGGAGGAGTCCTCATCTGAAAGAATACCATACTCTTTCATGTACGTACGAAACTTACTGCTTAAGTATTTTCCATTACGGTCTTACCATGGCGGAATAATACTATAGCCGATCTGTTTATATACTTCGTGTCGAAACTTCAAAAGTTTACGATCTGTGTTCTTCAAAAGAAACACATAACCACAACGTGATGCTACATCCGTCAAGGTCACTAAATATTCATGTTCACATCTAGCCTAGCTAGATATGAGCCCACTAACTTCACCATGAATAGGGCTAACAGATCGGTGGCCCTTATACTATTACCAAGTTAATAGTATTTTAGGTACTTTACCTAATAAACTAGATTCGCAGACCTTATTTGAATAGTCAAATCAGTCCTAGTACCCACTCTTCAAAAGTGTGGATATATGAGTCTCGTTTAATTGTGTCCTAGACAATAATGCCACAAATAAGTCTCTATTGATCAAATCAATTTGACCTATTTATTTGTCATTTTTATATGTTTGAGATTTTATTATATTCAAAATATAAATTCTGTTATTTACATCTAATGTATTTATCTCATTATCATCTTTATATAATGAAACACTTAGTGTTCTAGAATATAAAGGTTTTATCCGCAACGGATTAAAACACTGATATAGAGATAATGTCTCTAGTCAAACTAGTTACATTATAACAGTTCCTAATTTAAGTACATACCCAAATGGTAGTTCCTAAACTTAGGTATCTACGGTCGAAACAGCGACTTTCGTCCCGTTTCCGATTCGCAGAGAAATCTCTGCTTGAAGTCAGTATCTAGCTCATAGCGGATTCTGAACATCAATACATATATTTTATGTACCACACTAAGTATTTAAAATCCAATTTCAATACTAGTAGTGAACATAACTTTGACAAATATTTTAAAGTCAGAGCCTTGCCCTTTCTTTAATTCCTTCGTATCTTCCATATCCAAATGGTAGTCACTTTGGGATATGTCAATTATCTTTTCAATATTTCACAAACCTTTGGCCAAGCCTCGGGTTTTGGAATATCGAAACGATGTGCACCTCGTGCTACATGCCCAATTGCAAGCTTTGACTTTATCTCCTCTAGAATAGTCAATAATTCTCTAAGAATTATAAATTGCAATTTTAATACTTCTTAAATCTAAAATTAGATTTATGACAAGTATATTAAATTAAGAATTAAAGTCATCATCACATAAATCTTCCAAAGATTTTATGCTCTACTTATTTTGCTTAATTTTGGGCGTAAGGTATAATAAGTTATTTTATCAAATAAAGTAACCTATTATTTATTCCCAATTTGAAAATTAAATCATTTAAAATATTTTAATCCCAGATTATATTTTAAATATCCAACTTTTCAATTTTTTTTATCTTGATTACAATAGTCAACTATTTAATCAACGATTAGTGGTACTATATATATTATAATGATTATAATAGTCCAACTATATAATCAAATATAATCCAAATTAATTAACCTCAATTACATTGATTACTATAATCCAATTATAAAATCAACTGTAAACTGAAATTAATTAATTCAAATATATTGATTAATATAATCCAATTATATATAATCAAGTATAATACAGTTCAACTATTTATTATATTGATTACAATAATCCAATTATTTAATCAACTATAATTTTAATATTGATTACTATAATCCAATTATAAAATCAACTATCATTTAATTCAATTATATTGATTACTATAATCCAATTATAAAATCAACTATATATTGAATGAGTTTGTATATAGTCCAACTATATATATTTTTAAAACAACATAAAATATTAGTCCAACTAATACTTTTGATTAATATGACGAGTAAAATATAGATGAGCGCGTTTAGCGAGTATTCGACGAATGTTGCAAATTCAATACTTGCCTCCCACTATTTTTCGTCGAGCCTCTAACCCTCTGTCGAGTACTCGGGAAACCGTGTTTCCTAGTGGGCTAGGATCCCGTTAAATATCACACAATCTTGACTTTGGCCAACAAATGTATGATAATTAACTAGGTAGATCTCGAAGATCAATTGGATCTCATCCAACTCCTAGATCCAGTAGGTGGACATCCAAGTCCCAAACATATATCTTATATATGCCAATACATCGAATGTATAACCCTAACCTTTTTCCTCTGAATCAACTAGGCCTTGGCTTTGGCACAACAAACCTAGTGATCCCAGTCAAGCGCGGACCCATTGACATGGAAGCTTCGTAATCAATGTCAATGGACAAGAAGTGGTCTTGACTTTGGCCAACAAACCACAACTTGGACACGACACCGATATGGAACAAAGCCTCGTGATTAAAACACATCTTCGACGGACAAGGGCTTGACTTTGGCCAACAACCCCTGCCAATCTCGGATCTTGAGTAAGAATCACTCAATGGAAGGAAAATAAACGCTTGATATTTAACGAGGGTTTTTCGCGTGCAAATTGGCTACCAATTTAATTATCTTTGTTAAGTTCTCATCATCATACACCCTTAAACATGCATTCTAAACACATAATAAAGCGAGTATGAAATAAATAATAATGATATGCAGATGGATACTATACACATTGATCCTAGATCAAATCTCTCCCTTTCTCACTCAAGCTAGCACTTGTATTACTTCTACCCGTTACACTACACTTCTAAAGAAACCTCATATACATAGAGGGGAATAGGTGAGAAGAGAATACAAAGAAGAAGGTGATAAGGCTGGACACGCAGGTCCAATTTAATAAATCGAATTTATTACAACAATTTCTAAAATTGCCCACCCATCTAATATCCATCCGATATACATTATTCATTCACAACACAACCACGTATTCACACACATAAGCATGCTATCAATCAATCTAATAAAATTAATTAATCTGATAATTAAGTGATCATCCAATGTTCAAACAACGATTTGATTTTGTTCGAGTCAAACTCGTTTTTGCGAATAAGTACTTAAAGTACGAATTCATGAATTAAATTAAACTACATCATTAAATCAAATTTAACATGTACTTAATACTAATTCAATATTGAATTCCAAATTAAATATTACACTTTTATTTAATAAACCTTTTACGATTTAAATTCCAAATTTAATCGTAACGCGTCTCAAAGACCGATTAACGTCCAATGTCAATTCAATTAAAGTCCAATGGGCTTTTAATTGATTTCTTAAGGCGTGGACTTTTGGTCAACTCGGGTCAAACCGATAACCAAAGTCAATCCGGGATTTACCCAATAAGCCCATAAATCAATCTTGGCCCATTAGACCCAATTGAACTTTAAAGGTTCATTAGTTGCATTTGGGCTTTATGGTTAAGGTTTTGGGCCCAATTGGATCCAATCTATTTGGCCTAAACCCAACTTGATAAAATCAAGCCCAATAGGCCCAATTACAACATTAGAAGCCCAAATCCAATTTAAGGCCTCAAATAATTAAATTACATAAATCCAATTTAGCAATTTAATTACTTAAAGTGCATTACATGATTAATCAACTAAATCAACATTTCCAAAACACTAAATTAGTCCAATTAATCATACTCAATTCATTATTATATGTCCAACACACAAATTGAAAAATCAAACCCATTTACATGCTTAAAAGCTCTCGGCCAAGGAAGGATTTTGTGTCCGATTTGGTTTCAATCCAATCAAACCTACAATCGACATTAAATCAACATCCTAAATGATTTCATACACATCCAATGTCACAAAATCAAAAATACCAAGACATTAGGGCAATAAGTCCATTCGGCCAAGGTGAAAATTTTGGGGTTTTTGTCCAATTCGAAATCCAATCCAATTCGATTCAAATTAACATCAACCTAATAGATTCCAACTCATCAAATGAATCAAAAATAAAAAATTCCAAGAATCCAAAATACATATACATTCGGCCAACTCATGAAATTTGGGGAAAATAATTCCAAATCAATTTTCAACAAATTGGTCCAACCAAAATGAAATTAAACATGTTATAAGCATACTTAAACAATCAATTTATTCAAATCATGCTCAACAAACATTTACCCAAATTTTAAGCCCTACATTTTTCATGCTTGAACCTAAGGCTCTGATACCATTGTTGGAATTATCTAGGTCCCAAGATCAAACAAGCAACGAAAACATTGTGTGAACACATCAGCGGAGGTAGCGGAATACTCACATCGATCGGTTGAGTCGATTTGAAGACGAATGAAGCCCAAAAACCTCACTGCCAAGGGCGCCAACTGCAGCAGTCCCAATATCAAACAAGCAATGAAAACATTGTATGAACACATCAACGGAGGTAGCGGAATACTCACATCGATCGGTTGAGTCGATTTGAAGATGAATGAAGCCCAAAAACCTCACTGCCATGGGCGCCAACTGCAGCAGTCCACTGCCTTCGATTTTCAGATTTGAGCTGAGAAAACGGAGCTCCAAGCCTCGTCCGACGGATCCCGGCTCATGGGTGAACCTCCCTACCACCTTCGCAAGACTCGTAAGTGTGCTAGCACTTGATTTCTCACCATGAAAAACCACTCTTGCTTCCCTTTAGTGTCACGCCATTTTTGGTTCAAAACCAGTGAACTTCTAAGCTTTTGGGCATGAGAAGAAGAGAGCAAAATGAGAGAGAAAGAAATGTGTTAAGTTATTACAAAAGTTGTAAATCATTTTGTTTATATATTTTCCAAAAAATATTAAATGATTTACCAATTAATTTAACTTTCAAAAAGTCAAAGAAATTGAATGTAATAAGCTTGAGTGTTCCACACTCCAATATCAATGTCCATCAAGTCATATCAACTTTAATAAAGTGACATGTCTTTCAATCAATCAATCACATCACTCAAAATGACATTTGTTTTGACGCTTGATGTGACGAATGATTTGACGCTTGATGCAACTTGCGATGCCGCACTCGAATTCGAAATACGAATGCGCTCCAAATTACACTCGGGCTCGGGTTCGTTAATTCCAAATTAACGATTTTTCCGTCGCGTCGTAATTAAATGATTACGCCTAGCGAATTCACTATTCACGTCGCTAACGAATTAATTCTAAATTAATTCGTTCGCCCGAATTAAAATCTAATTTTAATTCCGCGTCGAAATCTAATTTCGTTTAATATATCGAATATATTAATTTAATCGATTAATTCCAAATTAATCGTTATCTCTCTCTAGACGATATTTTATCCTGATAAAATATCTTCGTTATTAATCCTAGATTAATTTTCTCTCTTCTATATAATCCCAGATTATACAAGAGTGCGAGTTGTGCGTCATCGGTGGATTATCGGGAAGCGACCCATGAGATCCCCAGATATATTGGCAGTAAATACGGTCATCGGAGTATCCGAATCACGTACGTACCAAGTACTACGTTTTACCGATTTACGAGACAAGGTCGACTCCTAGCAAAACACCAAGTCTTCCAATTCTCCGGACATACCATTTAAGAATATTAAGATCTGTATCAAGCGTAGTATACGATTGTATTGTGCATATCGGCCCAGTATCGGATAGTCACGTGCTAGGCCTGGGGCTGGATAAGTGTCTGCCCCGTACGAAGCACATGTCGGATGTCTGGTAACTAGTCTCTATAATCGTATATACATGACCTTGTCATAATATCCCGATGGCCGCGCAGCACTTAAGAGCACTGATACCGTATCCTGCGTGACATCATCTCCACTATGACTGGAGTGATACTTCCGTCTTGACATCACATCCAATACACTACGACTCTCTGATAAACCCAGAAGTGGTGTACGCAGAACCGGTTAAAGCCTGTACCACCAAGACCAAAGTTATCGATTATCGTAAGTATTGGGGATGTAAGTCTCAGGTTAAGACTATACACACCTACCTTGATTTCGGCCTCCCATAAACACATAGTCATAATACCAATGGGATTCCGAAGGGTCTATCCAGAGCGAAGCTGTTTCCCGTACCATCGGTGAAACACGACCTCCTATCGCACTTGCATAAGTCTCCAACACTTATATATATGAGAACTATGTCGTTGTGCCCTCACAACGTGCACAAGTGCAATACTAGCCTATTCCGCATTATCGATGTCCAGTCTCGATAATACTCCGGCTAGGGATATTTAATGATTAATCCTTCGGGGACTGATACTGTCTCATATCATTCTCAGTCCAGGAACTAATCATAGGGACCTCTCTTCATTTATATGTATCTATGGTGATCTAATCACAAATGATGAGAGTGCAATTTCCTTGTCACATAGTTAATTTGCTACAACAACACAATGATCTGTGCAAATAGTGACGCTATGGGTCATTTTGTCCAACAGCGGGTTGATATGTGTGATAAGTGCTTGAGACTGTGGCCACATCGGAAGAATCATGTGAGATTCTTGGGTTAGCACGATTCATGACACTATCAACATCATACCTTTGACCATATGGGTAGACACTTTCCGTACCTTAGGTCAATAGATGGGGATACAGTGAGGCGAGGGACTGTATCATATGTAAATCGCATAAAGAATGGGTATATATATCTTTCCTTCTCATTTGGGGGCTTTGGTATGTTGCTAGATGTCAACCTTGGTCATTGAAATCGAACGACCCTCTGATCGGAGGATAATTTATGTTCGATTAAATTATCACGATTCATTTCATGTCCAACTTGAGGGGAACCCAAAAGGTCAAACACGACTAAGTCAAAATCAATGGTTAACAGTGCACAGTACAAATATAACATCATATATGTGTTGGATAATTCTGACCCATAACATCACTATTTGTACAGAACATGGTGTTGTTGTACAAATTAATTATGTGATAAAGGAAATTACTCTTTTATCATTTGTAATTGGATTACCTGGATATATAAATGATAAAAGTCAATATGATTAGTACCAGATTAATAAGATATGAGACAATATTAATCAACTAAGGTTTAATCATTAAATATCCATAGTCATAGTATTATCGAGACTGGACATCGATAATGCGGAATAGGCTAGTATTACACTTGTGCGTGTTATGGAAGAGTAACAACATAGTTCTCATATATTTGGGTATTGGATACTCATGCAAGTGTAATATGAGGTTCTGTTTACCGATGATACGGAAACAGCTTCGCTCTGGATAGACCCCTCGGAATCTCATTGGTAGTATGACTATATGTCTATGGGAGTCCGAATCAGGGTAGATGTATTTGGTCTTAACTTGAGACTTGCATCGCTAATACTTGCGACAATCAGTATACTTTGGTTTTGGTCGTCCAGGGTTTTAACAGGTTCTGTGTACGCCTGTTCTGGGTAAACTGAGAATCGTAGTGTATTAGGTGTGATGTCAAGATGATAGTATCACTTCAGTCATATGGAGATGATGATCACGCATGGATACATAACTGGTACTCTAAGTGCTATAGTCATCGGGGAAGTATGACTAGGTAATGACTTTCCGATCATAAAGAGACTAGTTGCTTGTGATCCTATATATGATTCGTACGAGGCAGACACAACTCCAGCCCCAGGCCTAACATGTGACATTCGATACTGGATCGTAATACACAATATTATGTATACTATGCCTGACAAAGATCATATATTCCGTAGAAGAATATTTCTGGAGAAATTACCAAAATGCCCTTTTTCGCCAATTTTCACTGTTTTATTCCAAATCACCTCCAGAATGTCCTGAAACTTTATTTATCTACAAAATAACACAAAACACATCAAAACATTCACAAAACTCAAGAAACTATACAAAATATTAGATTAAATGAGTGGGAAATAGTGATATAAATACAACTCTTCAGGGATTAAATTCATCGAGAGGAGAGAACGCAATTAATTTGGAATTAATCGGTAAAATAAATTTAATAGTTAAATTAGATTTACTATTTAATTTATTTAATTGGGTTAAAATAATATATTAGATATATTAAATGAAATCGGATTTCAACGCGGAATTAAATTGGATTTTAATTCTAGCGAACGAATTAATTTGGAATTAATTCGTAAACGACTTTAATAATAATTTTGCGAGGCATAATTATTTAATTAAATTAGATTTAATTGTGTCGCGATGAAAAATTCGTTTAATCGGATTAAACAGATTTGAACCCAAAGTGTGTTGTGTAAGCAACTAGATTTGGAATTAAATGGGTGAGACCCATGACTTACATCAATTGTCACAATTGATAGAAGTGGTTGGTAATAGTGTTTGGATTTTATTTTAAACACTCAACACATTTAATTTTGGAAATTTTTAATTTCTCTCCCTGCTTGGCCGAATTGGCCATTAATTCCTTTTGATTTTGGCCGAAAAGAAAAGAAGCAAGTAGCATCTGATTTCTTAAGTTTTCAAGGCGCCTCTGACTTCTGTTTTGGCCAAATTGGCCATTGAATTCATTTTAAATGGCCTCATCATTAATGGACTTTAATTTGGGATTTTGGCTTGGAGCTTGATTTTGCCTAAATTGATTGTTGGGATATGTTTATAAGATGTTCAATTGGATTTGTGCATTGTTGGAATTGTGTAAAATTGGTTAGATTAATTTTCCCTAATTCCTACCCTTTGGCCAAAAATTACCATAGGAAGCTCATGGTCAATTTTTGAATTAGATAATTGGATATGTTGATTCACATAAAATTGAATGTTAATAATTTGATTTAATTAGATTGAAATCAAAATTGGATGTTAATTTCATGCATTGCCGTGAGTGTGAAGCATGTTGGAAAGATTGGTTTTGATTAATTTGTGTTGGACATAAATTTGATGTTAAGCATGATTAATTAGATTAATTAGTGATTTGGAAATACTAGATTAATTAATTAATTGTGTTAATTACACTTGAATTGAATTAATATGTAATTTGGAATGATGTATTAATTTAATTTGTTATAACTGGGCTAATGGGCTTGGTTGGGCCAAATTTTGGTCTTGGATCATATTTGGTCCTAAACCATTTCCATAAAGTCCAAAATATGACAATTGGGCCTAATGGGCCAAAATTGATTCTATGGCATAGAGTGATTCCTTTTGGGCCTAGGCATTGTAGGTTAGATCCATTTTGGCCAAAAGCCCAAGCCTAAAGACTTAATTAAAAGCTCATTGAACTTTAATTGAATAGTATTGGATACTAATTGGGTCTTTGAGACCCGATAAGATTGGATTTGGAATCCAAGACTGTAAGGCACATAAATAAGTGTAATTATTTAATTTGGAATTAAATATGAATTAGTATTGGATACAATTTAAATTGGATTTAAAATTGTAGTTCGATATAATTCAACAATACTTACTTTGAGTATTTATTCTTAAACGAGTTTGACTCGCGCAAATCAAATCATTGTATGAACATTGGATGGTCATTAATCAAAGATTAATTAATTGGATTAGATTGATTGAATAAAATGCTTTGTGTGAATACTTGGATGTATGTATGAATAATGTATATCAGATGGATATTAGAAGGGTGAGGGCAATTTTGGAAATTATTGTAATAAATTTAGAATTTATTAAATTGGACCTGCGTGTCCAGCCTATTATCTCCTTATCTCATTGTATTTATTCTTCTCACCAATTCCCCTCAATGTAAATGAGGTTTCTTTAGAAGTATTATGTAATTGGGTAGAAGTAAGAATAGTGCTAGGGGGAGAGAGGAAAGAGAGAGATTTGTTCTAGAAACAATTTGTTGTATATCCATCCGCATATCATTATTATTTTATTCGCGCTTTATTATGCTTTTAGAATGCATGCTTAAGGGTGTATAATGAGACCTAATTAAAGATAATAAATTGGTTGGCCAACATGCGACAAAGTCAAGACCTTTGTCCATCCGGATGTGTTTGAATCACGAAAGCTTTGTTCCATATCGTACGTCTTGGGCAAGTTGTGATTTGTTGGCCAAAGTCAAGGTCACTTCTTGTTCATCGACCTCGATTATGAAGCTTTCCCACTGTCAATGGGTCACGCTTAACTGGTTTCATTAAGCTTGTTGAGCCAAAGCCAAGGCTTAGTTGATTCAGAGGAAAAAGGTTAGGAAATATTGGATATATTTACATATATTGGATATATGTTTCAGACTTGGAGGTCCACCTACTGGATCTAGGAATTGGATGAGATCCAATTGATCTTAGAGATCTACCTAGTTAAGTTTCATACAACTTGTTGGCCAAAGTCAAGGTTGTGTGTTATTTAACGGGATCCTAGCCAACTAGGAAACTAGGTTTCCCGAGTACTCCACATAGGGTTAGAGGCTCGCCGAAAAATAGTGGGAGGCAAGTATTAAATTTGCAATTTTGTTTAAATACTTGCCAATACGCGCTCATTTCATTTTTCATCATTAATTATTAAATATATTAGTTGGACTAATATTCAATTGTTGATTTAATTTAATAGTTGGACTGTATTCAAACTACTGCATTTGTAGTTGGTTATATAATTGGATTACAGTAATCAATACAGTTGAATGTAACCAATCAATTGTAGTTGATTATATAGTTAGACTATAGTAATCATTACATTTAATTGTACCTGAAATCATTGATTGGATAGTTGGACTATAGCAATCAAGTTGACTGAAAGATTAGCGTCAAAAGACATAATCCTAGGGAAAAATATTCTTTAACGGCTTTAATTTTCAGATTGGGAATAAAACCTCACGATAGTCTGAGAGCTGAGAAGTTATTCTATTTGATAGAGAAACCTCTTGAGCATGAGCCCGGAGTTGAGCGTATAGTAGAGCATGAGCTTAGGAAGACTCATTGTGATGATAAATTTAGTGCTCAATCTGTTATGCACAGCCAGAGCTTCTTAAAAGGACATATCCTATGTTGTCTGCCTAAACTGTGGCAAACGGGGTCACTAGAAGTGTGACTACAGTATGGACAAGGCATACATGAAGGAAGTGAAGGTGGGACAAGGTTATGACTTCAAGAATGTTTGTTATAAACATGTTCACTACTAGTTTTAAAATTGGATTTTTGATACTAGATGTGGTACATGAATATATGTACTGATGTGCGGGATCTGCTGATAAGCAGGAAACTGGCTTCAGATGAGATCGACCTACAAGTCGGAAACATGACGAGAGTCGTTGTTTTGGCCATATGAACCTAAGTTTTGGAATTGCCCTTTGGGCATGTACTTAAATTAGGAGACTGTTATAATGTATCTAGTTTGACTAGGAACATTATCTATGTATCTAGTTTAACCCGTTGCGGGTAAACCTTTATATTCTGAAACACCGGGTGTTTTGTTTATAAAGATGATATCGAGATATCTACATTAGATGTAAATAATGGTCTTTATATTTTGAATATAAATGAATCTCAAACATATAACATGACAAACAAATAGCTCAAATTGAGTAAATCTGTTGAGACTTAAAAGTGGCATTGTTGTCTGGGACACATTAACAAGACTCGTATATCCACACTTTCAAAGAATGGATACTAGGACGAATTTGATTCTAATTCAAATGATGTCTACGAATCTAGTTTATTAGGCAAAGTGCCTAAAACACCTTTTACTTAGTAAAAGTGCAGGTGCCACCAATCTGTTAGCCCTCGTTCATTGTGACGTGAGTGGGCCCATATCTAGCTAGGCTAGGAGTGGATATAAATACTTCATAACCTTTACGGATGTTGCATTGCGTTACGGTTATGTGTTTCTTATGAAACACAAGTCATAAACTTTTGAGAAATTCAAAGAGTTTCGACACGAAGTAGAAAAACAGACTGGTAATAGTATTAAAAACATTACGGTCGGACCATAGTGTAAAATATTAAACATATGAGTTTCAAGATTACTTGAAATTCACAGCGGACTCCTCCCGGGACACCTCAATTTGACGGTGTGTCCGAACAGAGAAACCGAACTTTGTTGGACATGGTAAGGTTAATGATGAGTCGCTATGAGCTACCAATTTCCTTCTAGGGATAAGCATTAAACAATGCAATACTTATTTTGAATAAGGTTCCATGAAAATCTGTTAGACAGACTTCATATTAGATATGAATAGGAAAGAAACCAGGTTCTCATTCCTGAAGATTTAGGAATGCTGGGCATACACTGAATGTTTGGATGGTACCAAACTAGAACCCAAATCGGATAAATGCCTATTTGTAGGTTGTCATAGGGAAACCAAAGTATAGTACTTATACAACTCATAAGAGAACAATGTAATTGTTGATCTCCATGCAGTTTTCCTAAGAGGAACTTTGATATGCCGTGGTAAGTGTGAGGAAAGTAAAACTCGATGAAAATCAGGGTAATATTGTTCCAGGCACTGAGTCCTCACGGAACATAAATAGTTCATCAAGGATGAAACTGTTCCACAATCTTCGAATACACAAGAACCATGTAGGTCGGAGACAGTTAGAAAATAACCTGGAAGGTATGGTTTTCTGATCTCACCTCATTTAGATATCAATCTTATTGAGGAAGATGGACCGACTACGTATAAGGAAGTGATATAAGGTATCGACTTCTTTTATGGCAAAGTGCCATGAAGTTCGAAATGGATTCTATGTATACCAACCAAGTTTGGAAACTGATTGATGTACCGAAAGGCATTGTGCCTATTGGTACTAAATAGGTCTTCTAGGAAGACATACATGAATGGCAACATACAAATGTACACAGCTAGGCTTGTATAAAAAGGGTATCCTCAAAGACATGGTGTCGACTACGACGAAACTTTTCATATGTTGCCATGATTAAATCTATTCGGATAATGCTTGCTATAACTGCATATTTCGTTTATGAAATATGACAGCTGGACACTAAAACCTCTTTCCTTAACGGAAACCTTTTGGAGGATGTTTGTATACAACATCCGGACGGTTTTGTCGTGCAAAAACTTACAAATAAGGTTTTGAAGATAAATCGATCCATTTATGGATTGAAGCAAGTATTGCATTCTTGGAACCAATGTTTTGATGAGATCATAATGATATATGATTTTATTCAAAACGAAGATGATTCTTGTGTATATAAGAAGTTTAGTGGGAGTGCACTAACAATGATTGTCCTATATGATGATAATGTATTGCTTCTCGGCAATAACATTCCCATACTAAAATCAGTGAAAGCTTGGTTTTTATGAAAAATTCTCCATGGAATACTTGGGATAAGCAGGCTTTATTCTAGGAATAAAGATCTACTGGGATAGATCTAGAAAGTTCCTGACACTCTCTTAGTGTTCGTACATTTTGATATGTACGTGACCTGATATCTAATATACTTTGAGCATATGTAGACGTAATCAGGCCAATCCAGATGATGGTCACTGGAATGAAGTAAAGAACATCCTTGAGTATCTTGGATGAACCAAGGATGTTTTCTGAGAATATGGGGGAAATGAGAACTTGAGGTGACTGGGTTCACCGTTGTAAGTTTCCAAACCGATAAAAATGACTGTATGTCACAATAAGGGTACGTATATAGTTTGAACAATGGAACAGTGAGCTGGAAATCTTCCAAGCAAGATATTGTTGCCGAATAAACAACAAGAGAGGAACATTACTGCAGCTAAGGCATCAAAAGAATCATTTTGGATCTATATAATCCTAAATGGATTAGGAGTAGTTCTGTTAGCAGTTGAGCTAGGCTACAGCACAGGCTAAGGAACCACGGTCTCATCAACGATCCAAGTATGTACTTCAACTAATTCATGTGATTCGTTCGATCATACATCATGGCGATGTGATGATCGAATAAATCGCATCAGATGATAACCTTGCAAATCAGCTGATGAAAGCTGTTTCTCAGCAGAAGTTTAAGCAACCCGTACATAGTTCAAGTGTTAGACACTTGAGTGATTGGCTATAGGCCAAGTGGGAGATTGTTGGATAATTATGACCCATAGTATCACTATTTGTACATAACATGGTGTTGTTGTACAAATTAACAATATGACAAAGGAAATTGCTCTTTTATCATTTGTAATTGGATTACCTGGATATATAAATGATAAAATTCCATATGATTAGTACCAGATTAATAAGATATAAGACAGTATTAATCCACTAAGGTTTAATCATTAATATCCCTAGTTGTAGTATTATCGAGACTGGATATCGAAAATGCGGAATATGCTAGTATTACACTTGTCCTTGTTATTGAAGCGTAACGGCATAGTTCTCATATATTTTGGTATTGGAAACTCATGCAAGTGTAATAGGAGGTTCTATTTACCGATGATACGGAAATAGCTTTGCTCTGGATAGACCCCTCAAAATCCCATTGGTAGTATGACTATGTGTCTATGGGAGTCCGAATCAGGGTAGGTGTATTTGGTCTTAACCTGAGACTTGCATCGCTAATACTTACGACAATCAGTATACTTTGGTTTTGATCGTCCAGGGCTTTAACAGGTTCTGTGTACGTCTCTTCTGGGTATACTGAGAATCGTAGTGTATTTGGTGTGATGTCAAGATGGAAGTATCACTTCAGTCATATGAAGATGATGATCACGTAGGGATACAAAACTGATACTCTAAGTGTTATAGCCATCATATTAGGGTTGATGCGATTTGCTTAAAATTTTAAAACAATTGAGTGGGAGCAACTTCATAATATTAAAAGCCCATGTTATTATGAAACATTAATGAAAACATATTCCTAATTTTAACATTTTCTCTTAACATGTGGGTTAAAATATTTCACAAACATTCAAATGGGAAACAGAGTATCACTTCGTTCCATCCTTGATGAGCATAAGCTCAAATGGGACAACTACAATGACTGGTTTAGAAACATTAAAATTATCTTACGACAAGAAAAGATTTTCTATGTTCTTGAAAGACCATTTCCCCCTGAACCCGCAGAAGATGTTGACGAAGATACATTTGATGCTTGGAAGAAACACGTCGATGATGATGAGCAAGCAGTTTTCATAATGCTTGTCTCTTTGTCGGAAGAACTTCAGAATTCTCACGAAGATATGGATGCTCAAACATCATATTTCACTTGAAGGAGTTGTATGCAACTTCCATTCATACCGTGAGATTCCAAGTGTCATGTGCCTTATTCCAAACAAGGTATAAGGAATGATCTGTTAGTGGACATGTTCTTAAGATGATTGGCCACATTGAAAAATTAGCCAACCTCGGGTTCATCATGGATCATGAGATAAGTCACGATATAATTCTTCAGTCCTTACCAAAAGAATTCTCTAACTTTATTATGCAGTTTCATTTGTCTGATAAAGAAGCTACTTTAGCAGAATTGAACAATCTGATAAAGCAAGTAGATAAGGACTTGAAACCAGAGCTTAAAACCTCCGTCATGCTTACGGGTACGGACCTGAAGCCACGAGGCCCAAAGAAAAATAAGGGCAATGCCAAGGCTCTAGATCACATAAAGCCCAATGGTAAGGTGGAGAAGAAAAAGGGAAATGTTACTTTTGTCGAAGAAAGGTCATTGGAAGAAAGACTACATATCCTTGAAAGCCAAGGAAGCTAGGGAAGCCCAAGAGGCCAAGAAGCCCAATGCTTCATGTATGTTGTATATGATTGAACTATATTCTCAAAACTATGAACCTTCTACTTGGGTGCTTAACACCAATTGTGGGACTCACTTGTGTAACAATGTGCAGGGCCTGAGAAATAGTAGGAGACTCCGTCATGGGGAGGTTGACTTACGCATGGGTAATGGAGCAAAACTGGTTGTATTGTGCGTGGGAACTTATTCATTAGTTTTGCCGAATGGTTTAGTTTTAGACTTAGAAGATTGTGTTTATGTACCTTCTCTAGTAAAGAACATTATTTCAATTTCTTCTTTATGTAATAAAGACTTTTCATGCCTAATAAGTTGTAATGAATGTTCTATTTATTTTAATGAAATAAAATATGGAGATGGTATTTTGAATAATGGTATATATGTCTTACAAACTAACAAAGAATGTTCACCCTCTAATATATACAACGTTAACTCAAATAATCTCAATGAATCACTTCTATGGCACAGTCGCTTAGGTCATATCAATGAAACAAGATTAACTAAGCTACATAAGGATGGGTATTTCAAACCCATCAAATATAAACCTTATGGAACTTGTGAGTCTTGTTTACTTGGTAAAATGACCTAATTACCCTTCAAAGGTAAATGACAGCGTGCAGCGGAGACATTAGAACTCATACACTATGATGTATGTGGACCAATGTCAGTCACCGCTAGAGGTGGATTCTCCTACTTCATTACCTTTATCGATGATTACTCGCGATATGGGTATGTGTACCTTATGCGGTACAAATCTGAAGCCTTTGAGAAATTCAAAGACTTAAAGATGAAGTAGAAAACTAGCTTAGTAGAAGTATTAAGTCACTAAGGTCTGACCGAGGTTGTGAATACTTAAGCGACGAATTTCAAGATTACTTAGAGAAAATGGCATTGTTTCCCAGTGGACTCCTCCGGGAACTCCATAGCATAATGGGGTCTCCGAAAGGAGAAATCAGACATTATTAGATATGGTCCGATCAATGATGCCAGACACGGATCTACCTCTTTCATTTTGGGGTCTTGCTTTAGAAACTGCAACACTACTACTAAACCAAGTTCCTTCCAAGACTTTTAGTCAAACACCATATGAGTTATGGTCTGGGAAACGTCCTAGTCTTAGTTATCTAAGAGTTTAGGGATGTGACGCATATGTTAATCTCACACAAACTAACAAATTGGATGATAGGGCAGTTAAATGTAAGTTTGTAGGATATGCTTTGAACTCAAGAGCATACGTGTTCTACGTCGAACAAAGAACATTTGTCTCACGAAATTCTAAATTTCTAGAGAATTAATTCCTTCTCAAGAAATATAGTGGGAGTAGACTTGACCTCGATGAGGTACGAGAAGAACAAACTAACATAGAACTAAACCCCAGGCCTCTCAAAAGGGCAGCGACGGAACAACCACAAGGTTATGAACTCAAAAGGTCTGGTAGGGAAAGACATGAGCCTGAAAGATATGGTTTCTATATTGATGAGGAACATGATCAGGTCATTGATAATGACAATCCCACTAGTTATAATAAAACAATGCGTGACATTGATTCAGTCAAGTGGCTTGAGGCCAAGAAATCTGAAATAGACTATATGTATCATAATCAAGTCTGGGACTTGGTAGATGCACCTGAAGGGATAAAACCCATAGGCTGCAAGTGGATTTACAAGCGTAAAACTGATGCAGAAGGCAACATCCAAACCTATAAGGCTAGGTTGGTGGCGAAAGGTTATAGAAAAATCCAAGGAATTGACTATGACGAAACCTTCTCTCCTGTTGCAATGATAAAGTCCATTCGAATTTTACTGGCACTAGCTGCACACTTTGATTATGAGATTTGGCAGTTGGATGTCAAAATATCTTTCCTTAATGGGAACCTCGTAGAGGAAGACTATATGACACAACCTGAGGGGTTTGCATCTAATGATGATCGTAATAAAGTATACAAGCTTAAACGATCCACGAGTCCGCTTATCTCCAACTCGTGAACTTAGCCGATACAAAGCTATATGAATATGATAGCACCCAATTTTTCCGATTCAGCAGTTCGATCTATGGGTTTTCATTCATGGACGTTGATAAGATCCTTCCGCACCTTAGGATGGCATAGCCTTAAAGTCAAGTTAAGGGCGAGGTTCAAACAAGTAAAGCCTTAAATGGATACGGCTTTCCCTGGTTAGCTCTCTTCCTTCTTGCTTTCCCACACCATCTACCTTCCAGATTACAAGTATGTAAGAAGAGAAATGGAATGAACTAACTATAAAGAAAGACGAGGATGTTGAACAGAAAGATCGAATGCCCTATGGAGACTGGTTGACGGCTTCTCCGGTCAAGCAGCAAAGGCGTAACAAGGAAGTTGGAGAGACTGGTCATAAAGGGACTTAATGACCCAGTGGTCCCTGTGACCATTTATGGACTCAAGCAAGCCTCCAGAATTTGGAATATACGATTTGATGAGACAATCAAAGAATTTGACTTCCTCAAAAATATAGATAAGCCTTGTGTTTACATGAAAAATAGTATTAGTGCTGTTGTATTTCTTGTATTATATGTCGATGACATATTAATCATCAGGAATGATATTCCCATGATGCAAGCCACGAAGCAATGATTATCTCAGAATTTCTCCATGAAAGATTTAGGAGAAGCAGCCTACATCCTCGGCATTAAGATCTATCGTAATAGATCTAAGAGGTTGTTAGGACTTTCTCAATCTACGTACATAGATAAAGTTTTGAAAAGATTCAAAATGGAAGATTCCAAAAGAGGTAATTTACATACTTGTCATGGAATCAAATTATCTAAGGAGCAATGTCCACATACTCCTTCAATAGAGAGCATTTGTGTAGGATCCATTATGCTTCAGCAATAGGATCGATCATGTACGCCATGCTATGTACAAGACCTGATATCTCTTATGCTCTTAGCATAACGAGCATGTATCAGGCAAATCCTGGAGAGCAACACTGGGAAATTTTCAAAACAATCCTCAAGTATCTAAGAAGAACTAAGGATGTGTTTTTGACATACAGAGATTGTTCTGAGATGAAAGTCATTGGTTACTGTGATGCGAGCTTTCAGACCGATAGGGATGACAGCAGATCGCAAACATGATATTTGTTTACTTTGAATGACGGTGTTGTCAGTTTGAAAAGCTCAAAGTAGTCAACTACAACGGCCTCCACCACAGAAGCCGAGTATATTGCAGCATCTGAGGCAACTAAAAAAACAGTCTAGATAAAGAAGTTCATCACGGAGCTGGAAGTGCTTCCCGTGATAAAGAATGGTGTCACGATGTACTGTGACAACACGAGCGCCATTGCTCAATCAAAGGAACCAAGGTCCCACCAGAAATCCAAGCATGTACTCAGGCGATTTCATCTCATCAGAGAGATTGTTGAGAGAAAAGAAGTTATTATAGAGAAAATACCCACAGAAGATAATCTTGCGGATTCTCTAACTAAATGGCTGACTCAACAAAAGCATGATAGGCACACCCGAGAGTATGGTGTCCTGATTCATACTAGTTGGCTATAGTGTAAGTGGGAGATTGTTAGGGATATGCCCTATACCCAACTTGTGGATGGGCTATATATACATGTATTTGTAATATTTTCATTAATTAATAATTTGGAAATCTTTATTATATGCGTCTTACATAACTTATATGAATCATCAACACTGTAATAAAGCCCTTGGATTAATAAGACGATGGCTTCCATGCCTTATGAGAATCATTAGTCTTAAATGTTCCTAGTCATAGTTTTGTGAATAATCTGGGCGTTCACAAAGTGGAGAGACTAGCATGATGATATGATCCGCCCTTAAGTGGGGTAGCCAATGTCATAGGCTACTAACGGAGATCCGTCCGCTTGGTGTAACACATGGATGCATGAGTTTCTCGTGTCTATCGAACTGACCGCCGAAAGTTTTCATATGGAGTGTTTATCCCATGTGTCTGTGAGAACTTTCATGTATCGATTATATGACTAGTCCTTTGACTTGAGGTTTTTACAATCTTATGTGTGGATCAAATATCTTTGACATTCTCCTTCCCCGGTTCAAAAGATCTGGTCATAAGGATATGATTGGGTCATTTGTTGAAACAAATGAAGTTTGTAAAGATACAACAGAGAATCGCCACTCTTTCGGATAATATTTTCTTATAAGAGTGGTATTCCAGTTCACGGGTTGATATGTGTGATCAGTGCTTGAGACTGTGGTCACAGCGGAATAATCATGTGAGATTCTTGGGTTAGCACGATTCATGACACTATCAACATCATACCTTTGACCATATGGGTAGACACTTTCCGTATCCTAGGTCAATAGGTGGGGATACAGTGAGGTGAGGGACCGTATTATATATAAATCGCATACATAATGGGTATATATATCTTTCCTTCTCATTTAGAGGCATTGGCATGTTCCTAGATGTCAACCTTGGTCATTGAAATTGAACGACCATCTGATCAAAGGATAATTTATGTTCGATTAAATTATCACGATTCATTTCATGTCCAACTTGATGGGAACCCCAAAGGTCACACACAATAAAGTTGAAATCACAGGTTAACAGTGCACAGTACAAATATAACAACATATATATGCTTGTAGGAATTGTTCATAAATGGTTCAATGTGTTTAATTATTGAACAGATCATTTATGAGGTTCCATAGTGGCTTAGGGATTGGTGTGAATGATGATAGGGGCACTTTGGGAATTTGAATAAAAAAAAATAATGTTCACGTGAATAGTAATTTTTTTATTTTTGATTTTTTTTTGTTCCAAACTCTTATTAGGGTTTTATAATCTCATTAAACCACTAAATTAAGAACTAATGGCTAAGATTAAATTAGCTTTTACCCACATCGGATTCTTAATTAATTTTGTTGTCTTTGGAACACTATATAAACCCAAAGAATTATTTACAAATTTGCTACACCAAAACCTTTCATATCTTGGGTTTATATAAGTGAGCAACTCTAAAGTTTAAGAGTAAGCCACTGATTTTGAGGATCCTTAAGTCTAATTGACTAGAGGAACCTCGAGTTAAAAGTTTTGAGGTATTTGCCTAGGCTAGCACCAAGGGCAAAATACTCGTGCACTCAAGGCGTAGTCTTGCCGTTGAGTTTTGGCTTTGGTTTGTGCATCTTTGGAGGCCACACACTTGGGTGGCTCTTTGGAATGTGGAAAAGCTTGCTGAGTTCGAGAAAAGCTTGTAGATTGGAGAGAGGACTGCATGAGTCATCGGTTCAAGTAAGTCTTTTTCTTTCTTTATTTTAATTAGAGTTCTTATGATAGTTAGCATGTTTAGGTTTATGTTATTTGCATGTTTTATTAGTTTTATGCTTAGAATATATAGTAACATGCCTAGGCTTGTAGAATAATCAAAACAAATGAGTCTTGGGCAAAGGGAAAGCGGCATAATAATTTTATTTTCCGCTGCGCACTCGCGGCCGCTTCCCAATATTTATAGGCTCTCAAAATAACTTCAATAATTTCTCCATCACTCCATTTTACCACGTTCTGCTACTTTATATGGAGAGAGTTTTTTTAGATGAAATAGCTTCTGGAGAGAAAGTTTGAGGAAAAGTAGTTCATAAAGAGCAAGTAAGACCACTCAACATGTTATATTAATTATTAAACATGTAATTAACAAAATCAATAAATTTGAAACTTAAGTTCATAGACTCATCCTTACATTATAAATAAATGTGCGATTAACAAAAATATTAAGTAGATATAAAAAAAAAATTTCATCTACATGCTCATTAACTTTAGTAATTCTCAACATTTCTAATAAATATCAACTAAATAAAACTCATCTTCATACTCATTAACTTCCGCAATGAATAAAAATTGTAAGTTGAAACCAAAATTTAAAAAATTAATCTCCATGCTCGTTAACTTTAATAATTCACATTTATTCTAATTAAAACATTCATCCACAAGTTCATTACATATGTAATTAACGAAAATTCTAAATAGATATCAAGATTTTTAACTTATGCTAATTCACTTGTGTTGTTTCATCTCAATGTATTCATTTATAGCATTACATAATCATATTAGTATATTTTTTTATTAACAAAGAATTCAATCCCTAATCAAGAACTTTGAATACAACTAAAAGAATTCTAAGTAAAAACGAAATCGAAATTTTAAACACAATTTTAAATAAAAATTAATTAAAAAATTAAAAAATTCCACTTCATGTTCATTAACTTTAGTAATTATTCGAAATACTATTAATACTATAATGAAAATATAACATCCCTAATCCGATGGATGCTACCATCAGGGAATAGGCCGTACTATTCCCCTGAGCCTCTGACTCTCTAACCATGAACAATACTAATACTCTTTTCTCTGTTTAAATATCTTATGTTTGGGACCGTAGCCCAAACTTAATAACATAATATGCAAACTCAACATTAATAACTGTGTACTCATTAACACTTAGTTTTACAATGACTATCACAGAGCCAAAGACTTAATACATAAATTTTACTTGACTCTGACTGGACTCTTACTCTCTCTGACATGAACTGGTGGACTTCATACCCTAGTGACTGCATCAGCATCCGTCCTCTCGAGCTCGTCCTCCGAGTATACCTGCAAAACAAGAAACTGGGAATGAGGGGTTAGATTTTCGTATGATCTAAGTGAGTGGACGAAAACTGAAATACTATTATAAATATATTTGGTTTTAAAACCAAAGTTCAAGGAATAGTTTTATACGAAAACTCTTTTTCTGTCTCAAAACTCTGGGCTTCTTTTTGAAAATCTTGTCTAAACTCTTTCTGTAAAACTTATCTTTTCTAAAAGTTTCTTATAAAACTAATTTTTCTGAAATCTTTCCTTTCTGGAAATCTTTTCTGAAATCTATATCTGAAATAAAAACTATTTCTAAAAATCGGTCTCTGTCTTTGAAAACCTGACATATGGGAGCGTTACGTATTGCCGTCCCCCCATACGTCTACCTAGAGCCAGGAATGAAAATCCATGACTTTGGGGCGTTACATATCGATGTCCCTCAACGCATGCCATTTATGTCCCTGAAACTAGAACTGGGGGTGCATATCTATGCTACCCTCCAAGCTCTAAAACTAGGATATAGGGGCATTTATCATCCTTAGTCTTGAACTAGGATCTTGTGGCGTTACGTATCGCCGTCCCCAGTCCTCTAAATGTGCACATATTATCCGTCAATTCCATGTCTGTATCTAGTTACATACTGATGTGGGTTTTTCCCCGATGCCTCGAAAATCATAAAATCAAAATTTGAAAACGTTTATTTCTCAAACAGAACTTAAATCATAAATTTTCATGAAATAACTGTAATAAAATCATCTAACACCCTGAAGCGTAAAAATAAGTCTGATATGAAAAATAAAAAAAATGAAAGTAAATTAAAAGGAAATTGTCCACTCACAGATTAGAATTTGACTGACACTGGTTACTTTGCGAAGAAAATTATGATTCCTGCGATGATCTACATTTGATAAACTAGATTAGAAATAGAATAAGAAATGTACAACGAAATCAGGCTCTAAATTTATTTATTTAAGTAGTTGTTATCACTCCGATAGGTATCATACTTATATTAAGATGTAATATATGTATACGAGTTGATACGAGACCCTTAGGTTCGTCTCTTACATGCTAGGGTGAAATCAGACTGGTTTAAAACTGTTTTAGGATAGTTTTGGGTCACGTATCGTGACGCAAAGCCTTCCGCGTCACGACACTCAACATTCCAGAAATGTCCTGCCATTTTTCCAGTGGCGCATCGCGACTCGAAACAGTTTTCCAAGTCAACAATCACTTATTTACATAACAATCAAACAATATGCAACACTTATCATGCCAAAATCTTATTTATATCAGACTGTCAAAGAAAAACAAAGGAAGGGGGGGGCGGAAGAGGGGGGGGGGAGGGAAGGAAGAAGAGGAGAGGAAGAAGAAGAAGAAGGAGAGGAGGAAGTGGAAGATGGAGGAGGAGGGGGAGGAGGAGGAGGATGGAGGAGAGGGGGGAGGAGAGGCGGAGGAGGAGGAAGAGGAGGAGGAGGAGGAGGAGAAGGAGGAGGAGGAGGAGGAGGGGGAGGATTCGGCAGGCGGGGGAGGGGGAGGAGGAGACGGAGGAGGCTTCGGTGGCGCCGAAGGAGGAGGCGAAGGGGAGGAGGAGAAGGAGGAGGCGAAGAGAGGAGGAGAATCTTCTAGGAGGAGGCTGGGGAGGAGGCGGAGGAGGCGGAGGAGGAGGAGGAGGAGCGGAGGGGGAGGGGGAGGCGGGGGAGAGGGGAGCGGGGGAGGAGGAGTCGGAGGAGTGGGGAGGCTGCGGAGGAGGGGAGGGGGAGGAGGAGGGGGAGGAGGGAGGAGAGGGGGAGGAGGAGGCGGAGGAGGAGGAGGGGGAGGGGAGGAGGAGGAGGAGGAGGAGGATGAGGAGGAGGAGGAGAGGAGGAGGAGGAGGAGGAGGGGGAGGGGGGAGGGCGGAGGGGGGGGGGAGTGGGAGGAGGAGGAGGAGGATGAGGGGGAGGAGGAGGAGGATGAGGAGGAGGAGGAGGATTCGGATGAGGAGGAGGAGGAGGAGGAGCTTGAGGAGTAGGAGTAGGCGTCGGAGGAGGAGTAGGAGGATGAGGCGGAGGAGCTCTGAGGGGACTCCGAATAATAAGATTCCTACTCCTCCTCCCTCTCCTCCTCCCCCTCTTCTTCCTCCTCCTACCTACTACTCCCCTCCTCCTCTTTCTCTCTACTATCTCTCACGAAAACAACTAAATAATAAACCCTCATCAGCCACGCCCAAAAATTGTCCACAAAAACCAATACTTCAACGCCCTACACTGCCCCTTTAACGCCTTACATAACCCTCAGCGCAAGCCACAAATCAACAACACAAACACTACCCCATTTTTGTTCACGCAATTGTCCACTTTGCCCAACCGACATAGCCCTCACGTATCCTTAATTCAACGCCCCATCACTGCTTAAATCAACGCCCTTAACAGCCCAGTCCACTGCCGCAAATAACCAAATCAGCCCCCATCAAACTGGCCGAATAAACCAACTAAAACAACCTAAAAACAGTCCCGAACTACCCTTAAAACTGTCCCGAAATAGCACCCTTAAATTACCCCGAAAACAGTCCAGAGAAAACACTTAAAACAGACCCCAGAAACCACCCTAAAAAATGAGCAAAAAATACCCCTAAACACCCAAAACAGTAGCTTTGAAGACCTGAAACAGTAAGCAGGAAATACAGAGGAAATAACAGCAAATGGGAGGTCAAACAGCAAGCAAAACAACAAAACAGTGAGCTAAGACGCTAATCCAGTGAACCGAAGAAGTTGAGGAGCTTTAACCCTTCCGATCTCCGTGAAACGTAAGTCCGAAAGTCGGCAAGAAAGGTTAGACCTGAGGGTATTTTCCACATTCATTTTTTGTTTTATTTTTATTATTTATTGAGTATTGTTCGCATGATTATTATGTTAAAATGCATGTTGTGGCCCTTGAGTAATAAATATGCATGTATTGCGAAATATGTATGTGGCCATGGAATAAAATGAAAGATGTGTCAACTCTCGCGGTATATCGGATCGAAACCCGAACACAGATTTCATAGCCGATTCCGAATGGACGGTAGTATGATCTGTACTCGGGATACAACTCCATGTACCGCTTGAGTAAACAGCACATTCTTTTGTTTTAGGTTGCTTTGATTTACTTGTTATTTGTCATTTAAATTCCACACGTTATTTGTTTATGCATGATGTTATCGAGCGCATGGGCTTAGTAAGTTGAATTAAAGGTCCCATATTTGAGGGTGTTAAAATCCTTTATCACGATGCTTTGCCGCACCGATTGATGTATATTCGGTTGAATGTAAGATGTGTTCATCGGGTATACGAAGCCGATATTATGGTCTTTATTTTTTATATGCATTGTGTTAATTGCGCATGGGCTTAGTAAGTGCGATGAAAGGTCCTCTAATTGAAGAGGTTAAAATCCTTTACCACGATACTTCGCTGCGCCGGATATCTTTGTATTCACTTTTATTTTATATATATGCGTTGTGTTAATTGCACATGGGCTTAGTAAGTACGATGAAAGGTCCTCTAATGAAGAGGTTTAAAATCCTTTACCACGATGCTTCGTCTCGCCGGATATCTTTATATTCACTTTTGTTTATAATATGCGTTGTGTGTTAATTGCGCATGGGCTTAGTAAGTGCGATGATGAAAGGTCCTCTAATTGAAGAGGTTAAAATCCTTTACCACGATGCTTCGCCGCACCGGATATCTTTGTATTTACTTTCATTTCATATATATGCATTGCATTAATTGCACATGGGCTTAGTAAGTGCGATGAAAGTTCCTCTAATTTAAGAGGTTAAAATCCTTTACCACGATCATTTGCCGCGCTGAATAAGGTGTATTCGATTGAGTGTGAGATGTGTTCAATCGGATACGCGAAGCCCGATATCATTTTCTTTACTTTATATATGCATTGTATTAATGTGCATGGGCTTAATAAGTGGGATTAAAGGTCCTCTATATCGAGGGGTTAAAGTTTTAAAAGCCTTTGATGTGTTTGCCGTTGCTTCTTGCCATGGCATTTATCTTTTAGCAAATCATGCTCTATTCACGCATGTTTTGCCGTACTCACATGTGTGTTTGTGTCCATATTTTTTTTTCTGTCTTTTGCACCACGTCATAGCATGCTTACTTTAATGCCTAATTGCATCCTTAATTGTCTTTTTGCATTATGTACTTAGTTGACTCTTTTATTTACCCATGGACATGTAATGGCTATTTGTTTATGCTTTCGCACGTATAAGTATGATATGTCTATGAAATCACATGTTCGTCATTATTTGATTGCTTTTATGTGTGCTTGCGTGGTTAGTGTGTGCTTGTGTTTCCATGAATACAATATGCCAATGAAGTTGTATGTTCATTGCTACTTTGACGTACTTTCAAGCATGCAATCTTAGATGTAAGATATATGCAAATTTAGGTGTAAGTTGTATTTTTGCGCATATGAACATAGAAGCATGATACTCTTGGAAATAAGTGTTACTTAAGCTTGATTAAATTATTACACAAATCCTTTCATTACAAGTGACATAAGTAAGGGACCATTCCGAACCCAACGGTTTGAGGTCTCCCTTGCGAGGGGTGAGTGCGGCCTTAAATCTCATTTTCCTGGTTCACACCGGGTGGCGACTCCATTATTCTCCGGTTTAGTCTCCCATGGCTACTCCGTACTCCCGACTAGGCCGCGAGCCTAGAACAATATGCATCACCCCAGATCATGTGTTCCCTCAGTCTGGAGACTCCACTGGGGATATAGAATCGGCCCCGAAATATTGTCTTGTAATGTTTGGATTTATGTTCTAATTGACCGTGTCTATATTGGATAAAATGGGGGTTTAATCAAAGGCATTTTGAGGCTAGGTAATGGTTTCGTGTCTTCCTTCATTCACTACCTTTCTAGAAGGAAAAGCTGTGAAGTCTCCTATATAGCCATCTACCCGTAGCCTATTATGGTGGACTAATTTGGAGGACTCGTTGTTTATTCCTGTCACCAAGCGATAAGAGCCTAATAGGCTAGGGTACTTAAGAGATCCTCACTCCACCCCTCTCTGGGGAATCTACAACGGGAAATCCATTTGACAGTCAGTCACACACCATAGCTCATTGGCACGTACCTTAGTGTATAAAAAAGCGTGCGCTCACTTGGTCGCTCGAACCCTTGATTGGGGAGACCTAGTTGTGGGCCATCCTTCACCGGTGAGAGCGTTTGTCTACACTCTTGCGAACCCACCCATAGACCGGGGTTGTATAGTTAAAGTAACAATTATTTCCTTGAGTATGTGCTGTGGACCATCCTCATTTGGATGCAGTTGGACTATTGTCAGAAATGCGAACTTCTGGGCCATTTAAACTGGGGCGAGTTCGTACCTTATGACCATTAGGCCCAAAGCTTCTGAAATGTTGATGGGCCATTCTGTAGAAATCATTGTTTTATGTTTGCATTATCTTTCTTTTATGCTTGTGTTTGGGAACATCGTCGTTTGGATCCATTTGGACCATTTGTCATGGGATATGGGCTTGTTGGGCCATTTAAACTGGGATAAGAACGTATTTTATGACGATTGGGCCAAAGCCTTCTAAGTGATTGATGGGCCACTTTGTGATTGTGTTCAGAACATTACCATTTGGAATTAGTTGGGCTCCTTGCCATGAGATGTGAACTCGTTGGGCCATTTAAACTGGGACGAGTTCACTCCTATGACAGTTAGCCCAAAAGCTTCTAAAATGATAATGGGCCGATTTGTCTGAAAATTTTAGTTGATTTAGTATGTTATATATGTTACATGCATCTCATGCACCTCATACATACATATATCATGTTAACACATTCTATGTCTCAAAAAGACATCATAGATACCGTTTGGGTTAGAGAAGGGACAAGACTCACTAAAAGAACAGTAACAGGCATGAGTGAATCCAGTAACGAGGTATCCCATATGGATCAGTTAGAGAACGGTTTCGCCAAGATTACCGAACAGTTGCAAGCCTTGACTACCGCCATGGCAAATATGGTTGTACCTCGTGCTGGGGGAAATTCTGAGAATGTGAGGCGCGAGGAGCCTCTGAATGGGTTGGGGGATGATATCTCTACTTTTGATGATGACATGGCAGAGTATGCAACAGGCAGAGTGATTGGGTCTCAGGCAGAATTTCAGAAGCTCCGGGATCAGTTTGAAACAGTTACCCGCAAAATGAGGGGTAAACATAAGATTTGTTAGATTATGAGGTAAATGACCTTCGGAAGAATAGCTGCCAGCTCAGTTTAAAATGCCCGACATGGCCAAGTTTAATGGGAATGGAGACCCGAGAGTCCACCTGCAGCAATATGTCTCAGTCATGAGTTCAGTGGGCTATCACATCGCCAGGTCCAAAAGATGTTTGGATGTCACTCGAGGGGGCACCTGTGGTTTGGTATCATAGCCTTGAGAAGAAGGTTAAGGAAGATTGGAGAGAACTAGCTGATGCTTTTCTGAAGCAATATGTTACAGACTTAGAGATTGACTTGTCACTCCGTGATTTGGAGAAGACTAAACAGAAGCCAGAGGAAAGTTTCAAAGAGTATGTGGATCGCTGGAGAAGCCAAATCAAGATGATTATCAAGGGCACCAAGCCCTCTATTTATGGTAAGATGAGGAGGATGACCTCCATGATTACTTATTTCCGACAGTTGAGAGAGACTGTTATGGATATTGAAGAAGAAAAGGCTGAAAACAGAAAGTTTTATGGCCATAATAGAAGAACTTTTGGGGGCATCCTGAGACTAAACCCGCTACTGCCGAGGTTGATGCCATCAAGAACTGGCATTTCTCTAACCTGGGAAAGCAGTTATCTAAGGTGCTGGAGAAGTTAAAGGGACCAGGACTCCTAAAACCCTTAGAGCCTAAACCACTTCCAGATCTTATACCACCCAACCTTGACCTAAGCTTGTATTGTCACTTCCATCAGAGGAGAGGTAACAAAACTGACAACTGCACCTGCCTTAGGTATGAAATCCAAAACCTTATCGATGCTCACAAAATACCTGACCCAGAGAAAGAACAACCCAACACATATTGGAACCACCTACCAAATTACCACTCCGTTCCACCACCAACCTACATGATCAACTCTGGATTGCCCGAAACTTTTGTCCTCCAAACCCTTAACCACCAAGCTTCTTACATGGAGATAGGGGATGACAGTGAAGAACCGTAGGTCAAGAAAGAAGGCAATGCTGCGAATGATGAAGTTATTCCTACTAGTTTATTTGATCCTGCATTTTTAATATAGACATTGATTTGGTCTACCTGTTCGAACCATTTCTTAAATGATAATAAAGACGTTCATTTCGTTTACTTGCCTGTGTCTCTCCCTCCAACCTGCAACATGAGTATATTTGAGAAAAGCATTCAACCTTGGTAATATGAAATTCAGTGATGTTTAGAACACGAGGAATCTTCGGAAGCAACAACAGTACAGTCAGTTTCAGAAATGAATCAGTATCAGCTTGGGAGCGAGGCCCACATTATCAGCATCAGTTTAGGGGCTTAGGCCCACATCAGCATCAGTTTGGGGATGAGTCCCAGGGCCGAGGCCCATATCAGTATCAGCTTAGGGACAAGGCCCACATCAGTTTCAGTTTTGGGGATGAGTCCCAAGACCGAAGCCCACATCAGTTACAGTTTGGGGATGAGTCCCAGGGCCGAGGTCCACATCAGTATCAGCTTGGGGCGAGGCCCACATCAGTATCAGTTTAGGGCCGAGGCCCATATCAATATCAGCCCAGGGCCGAGGCCCACATCAGTATCAGTCTGGGGCTGAGGCCCATATCAGTATCAGTCAGGGCCGAGGCCAACATCAGTATCAGCTTGGGGCGAGGCCCACATCAGCATCAGTTTTGGGCCGAGGCCCACATCAATATCAGCCCAGGGCCGAGGCCTACATCAGTATCAGTCTGGGGCTGAGGCTGACCGGCGTAAACACACACGTATAACGCAAGCGCCCATATCGTTCAAGTAGTATAAAAATATCGATCCCACGAGGAGTTAATATATAATCTATTAATTTTATGAGGTCAAATGATTACTAGTATCTAACAGGTTGTTTGGTTGATTTGAAATGGTGACGATTCTAAATTTAAAAACAAGTAAATAAAATTATTCGAAAGTAGGTTTTAAGAAAATTCAATATTAAAAACTATCTAGGGTTGTGATTTCTTTGCAATATCATTTTAAAGATGAAGTGGTTATCTTATAGTTGGGTAAAATATTGATTTATTAACTTGGAACACTAAATTATGTAAAAGCCTCTTCCGATGGTCAACTACAAATATCCAGTATAATCCAATTGAACCATATGTCTATGCCAACCAAATTACCTGGATTCATTAAGATTAAGTTCCAATTATGGCTACCCCCGCCCGACAAGTATATTCATATCCCGTAAGGAAATATATTAAAGGTTATCTATCCTCAAGGAAGATCGTGGGCTATTGAGTCTAAGGTCTTAAACTTAAAATCCCTATGTCTAGTTCATTTTAAGTTTACCAGTTCAATTTTATTAATGGCTAGTTAATAAAAAGCATTAGGATTAAGACTCAATAAATAAACCTTTATATTACCCAAACTGTAATTTAACCCCTTATAAACCGGTGATATTGGATTTCATCACAACCCCAGATAACTGGCTTAGTTACGACACATATTTACGGGAAGTAAAAATTTAAATAAAATAAAAGACATAATGTAAATTGCTGAAAATTAAATACTGAAAAGTAAATTGCTGAAAAGTAAATAAAGTAAAAAGTAAAAAGTAAAAAGTAAAAAGTAAAAAGTAAAAAAGAAAATAAAAAGTAAATTACTAAAAGTAAATGCTGAAAATTAAATAAAGTAGAAGTACAATAAAAGAAAATGCTGGGGGTTAGAGGATCAACTTTTTTACTACTATTTTAGATATCTCCCTTAATATAATATATTAACTTTGCGTGATAATTACCAACCAGCCATATAGGCGGTATCCTGATTAAGTCAAATTAATAATTAATTACCAACCGACCAACCAGGCGGTTATCCATACTTAGTCAGATTAAAAACCATTTATAATTAAATACAACGGACCAATATAGCGGTATCCTCATTAAGTCAGGTTTTTAAATAGTTTAATATAATATATTAAAGGAGATTAATCTAAATAGCAATAATAAAAGCTTTACCTTTCACCCCAGCAAGGGGAGTTACCTCCTCATTGTTTGAAACGTAAAAACTGAAAAGTAAAGAAAGGAAAAAGTACTGTGCGTAAAAGTAAATTGTGGAAAGTAAAAACTGAAAAGTAAAGAAAAGAAAGTGCGAAAGAGGAAATTAATTGCTGAAAGCTGTAAATAAAAAAACAAGATACAATCTTCTTATGTATTCTTTATGAATTTCAAAGTAGAAAGTATGAATTTTAAAATGAAATGCTTGGTATTTATAGGCAAAATTTTGCCTCCATCAAATCATCCACCAAATCAATTATTAATTACTCCACTAATTGCTCCACTAATTACTCCACCAAATCCATTATTAATTGCTCCACTAATCTTTATCATGTTTGGTGATGATTTGATAATTTTTATTATTTATTTATTAATTTATTTTTGGCTTTGAAAATGATTGAAAATGACTTTAATAATTACACACAACACACTTCTAGATGGTTCATCAATTTCGGGTATGCAATCTTCAGAATTCAAAAATATTTTGTCTTTAAAAGTTGTAGATCTTTGAGTCTTCGTTAATCGGGAACTTGAATCAGCTCAATCCGATATCGGAGTAAGGAGTTTTGCCCAAAATACGACAGATACGCAAAACTGGAATTTCCAAAACTGCACTTCGTCAAAAACGCCCTTTCAAGTTTCCAATCTCAAAATTAAAATATCAAGTCCAATAATTTGCCCTTATTTGACCCAATTTCATCCTAAATGATTTCATTAAGACCCGATATTATTTTATCTGAAAAATAAAATAAAATACATCAAAACGTTCATCAAACCCGAGAAACTAAACAAAATATTAAGTTAAAGGGGCGGTAAATATTGATATATTTTCCGCTCATCACACCCCCAAACCTAACATTTTGCTAGTCCTCGAGCAAAACAACAAAATAAAATAGAACAAATAATTAAAATTAAACTAAGCCACTTTCGTATGGATCACGGTTGCATTTAGCGTATGCAACAAGCCTTCAAACCCCTAGGTGTCCCTAGTGGACGAGTTGTAGTCTCGTGAGGGTTTACCGCAAAGATACCCACAAATATTTTACAAAAGTAAAAAGGTAGTGAAACTAATGCACACAAATGCAAAAAGACATGTAAAAAGAGAATAAAGATGTTAGTGACTAATCAGGTGAAACTTCTACTCCAAGTTACTAGTTGTTTTGTTTCATTCTAAATTACCGAATAAGTAAATTCTCTGATTATTTTTACCATTCTCCATATACACAGTCGACAAAATATTAATCAACTCATTTTTTCCCACAACAGTCACAAGTGTAGTTTATAAGAGAAATATTTTGGTCCTAAAGTTTTATCAGAATTCACATCTTTTTGCAGCAATGGAATAATTTTTCTGATTTTTCCGATTTTTTTTCTCTATTATTTATTTATATACAATATCTTCTGTCTATGTAACGAGCTTTGGGTCGGTGACTCCCAAACCAGTTGGTTTTAGGGCACCATGTGTTAAGACACCCCTACGGACTTAATTACTCAGACTTCAGATATATATATTTTAGCAGCATCTTTGATCCATGTAGCGAGCTTTGGGCCAGTGACTCCCAAACCAGTTGGTTTTAGGGCACTAGGTGTTAAAACACCCTTACAGACTTAATAACTCGGATCTCAGACGTTTTTGTTTTTTTTTTTTACTCCATCATTTTTTGAGATGCTTCCTCCAATTAAACTAGAATACTGAATATTACAAACTTTTCAATTTTAGCTCATGTCCGTATGTTACTGATAATATCTGCTAACTAAGCATATGAAGATCCATTTTAGTCAGTTTTATAGAGAATTTACAAATTAAATAATTCAAAAGGAAATAAACAAAAATTAACTTGTTCCGAATTAGGTTGAGATACGTCTCAGGAGTGAAAACTCCTTACTCAACTATCTCTTACCAATTTCACATTTTTAGTCAAAATAAAAACACAAAATATTTTGTAATTTTTGAAAATTTTTCAAATTTTTTGTATTTTTCGAAAAATTTTGAAATAAAAACAACACACAACTAAAAACAAGATACTAATCAACTAATTCCCTCCCCCAAACCTAATGAGACATTGTCCCCAATGTCTTAAACAATAGAAGAAGAGTTTAGAAGATAATACCTGGTTAGCTGAAATTATACAGGAAATTAAAGGTTAAGATCCAGATTAATCCTACGGTTCTTACCACGATCGTCCTCGGACCAATTTATCTTTGAAAGGATAGTGTCAATTGTGGTTCATAGGCTAAGATTTGGTCAATTAGATCTGGAGCAGTTCTAGCAGTGAAGAGGAGTTCTTTTAAAGGTTTTGACACGAACCCATTTCTCCTGGCATCATCAAGAAGCACACAAAGAAAATCATAAAATCCATCAACATTAAATAGCCCAATTGGTTTCTGGTGTATGTTCAAGTTCGCCCAAGATAACACTATAAACATTCCTCCAGAGTGCCCAAGCCACCGGGCAAAGCAATAAAAGCATCAGCACGGTTAATCATTTCTACCAGTCGTTCAGACATACCTGGCACAATCAGTTCCTCTCCGTTTGATGGTTCAATAAGATTTGCCTCCGCCAAGGGTTTTGGGATGATTCCAAAACATGACTGCCTCATTCTTGTACGGCCTTTGAAATGATCCCTATAAGTCCAAGATTTCCCCCGCCATATATTAAATGCATATTCCTTGTAGCTAAGACTCGACCCAATTCTTGTGCTGCCTCCATATATTGTGGTTTAGTACCAACACTACTACCGCAAAACACACATATGTTTTCAAATCGTCTTCTTGAAGTTGCTTCCATGTTTTACTCTGGATGTCTTCAAAAGTGCAATGCTGAGTTGAATTTATAATACCTAAAAAGGGTGAGTAAAAAAAAGCGCAAGTATCTTCCAAAGGATGATTAGTAGCAAAATAGTAAAATAAATCGTGATAGTCAAAAAGGTATGGATCCTGTCGGAGAAAACAAAAGAAAACAACAAAACGAATCACAATTATTAGGAAAAAGACAAAGAGATATAATATGTACAAGAATTTATAGCTTGATTAACGTCTATGCGTCAGGGATAAGCTTCCCATCCAATTTTCTTATAAATTGGAAAACGGGGTCTTTTTGAGTCAGATTCCCAAGACTTAATTGTTGTCTTTCTTTTTGAAATTGTGCATATAACATGCGAATTTCATGATACACACATCCACTGGGATGTGTCTCAAGAGTTTTAGATATGTCATCCAAAGACTCCTTACTCAAGCCATCCCTAATGAAGTTAATCTTTTCTTCGCGGTTATCAGACACCATTCCTAAAGAACGACAACGAGTATTACAAAACATACCAGCACATTTATAACAAACACACATTCTTTTGGCTCTTCTCTTTTTAGCATATGTGCTTTTTCCTAAACCAGACATATGTGAAATAAAAGAGTCAGAAAACTCACCTGCCAATCGGACCCGTGCTTTAATAATCCAACGAATGTCATAGGAATACCTTTGATCATCAGTAACCTCATCCGTTCCAGCGAGCTTTGTAGACTTTAATCAGAGATTTTTGAGGGAGAGAAGGAAATTGCTTGTGAAGATTTACTAAGCTTCTTCCATCTTGAAATGACTTAATCTGCAAAAACTAAAACACCAAATTAAATCACACCAAATCACAATATATAAAAAAATTTGCATGGGTTGCCTCCCTGCTAGCGCTAAGTTTAACGTCGACAGCTAGATGTGACTTCTCGAACGTTAGGCTGGATCTGAAAGTGTGACACTTTCTTTTTGTCGCTCAAATATTTCTCCCCAGTAGTGCTTAACACGCTTGTTTTTAACCTTGAAAGTTTTGTTGGAGTCAGGATCATGTATCTCAGCGGCTCTATCTAGTAAAACTTTGGTGATCACAAATGGACCTGACCACCGTGATTTTGGCTTCCATGGGAAGAATTTCACTCTTGATTTGTTTAACAGTACCTTCTGCCCTGGTTCCAGTTGTATACGCACTAATTTCTCATCATGTCTTTTCTTTGCCTTTTCTTTGTACAATTTGGCATTCTCAAAAGGCTGATTGTGGAATTCTTCCAATTCGTTGAGCTGGTGGAACTTTTCTCTTCTGTTGCTTGTAGTGCAAGAATTGGATTTTTCAGTACGCAATGCGCTTTATTTTCAGGCTCCACAGGTAATTGACATGCTTTAAGTTTGTCAGTAGAACTTTGTCTTTCATCTGAGTTCTGATCGGTACTATGTATCACATCAAGTCTAAAACATTCCTCATTCTTTTCATCATCTGGGAAATTCATGGCCTTTAAAACATTGAATGTTACTTCTTGGTCCTGTACCCTCAAGGTTAATTCTCCTTTTTGTACATCAATAATGGTTCGACCTGTAGCCAAGAACGGTCTCCCGATGATGATTGGCACGTCTGCGTCTTCCTCCATATCAAGGAAAATAAAATCTGCTGGGAAAATAAATTTGTCAACCTTGACCAGCACATCCTCACACTACGCCTCTTGGGAATACGAGCATTCTATCAGCAAGTTGTAGAGAGACTGAAGTGGGCATTGTTTCTCCAATCTGCAGTTTCCTGAATGAAAATAGAAAAAGGCATCAAGTTAACACTTGCACCTAAATCACATAAAGCCATACTAAATTCATGTTCTCCTATGGTGCAAGGAACAGTGAAACTGCCAGGATCTTTCAACTTTGGAGGAAGTTTCCTCTGAATGATGGCGCTGCATTCTTCTGATAATGCTATTGTCTCATAATCTCCCAATCGCCACTTTCGTGAAAGAATGTCTTTCATAAATTTGGCATAGCTGGGCATTTGTTCCAACGCTTCTGCAAATGGAATATTGATATGCAGCTTTTTGAAGATCTCCAGGAACTGAGAAAACTGCTTGTCCAATTTGTTCTTCTGAAGACACTGAGGAAAAGGTGGAGGTGGAATGATATGTTCTTTTTCATTTGCTTCTTTGTCCTCCATCTATTGCTTTGTTTCTTTTGGAACTTCATCAGCAGCTGTTTTGGCTCCAACATCTTTGTTGATTTCAGTACCACTTTTTAATATGATGGCATGACATTGCTCCTTCCCTATGTTCCTTGGATTTGGTTCTCTGTTGCTGGGAAGGGTACCTGGCGGTCTTTAACTCTGAGCATTGGCCAGTTGTCCCATTTGATTCTCCAGTGCTTTAATAGAGGCCGATTGACTTTGAATTAATGCCGCTTGAGATTGAAATATAGCATCATATCTTGCTACTTGAGAGTCGTGTTTTGCTTCTATCTTTTTCAAGTGGGTCAACACTTCTGTTATTACTGATTGATTTGTCTGCTCCTGGTCTTTGTTATGTTGTTGGAATCCAGGTGGTGGGTTGTTCATTTGCCCATTATTGTTGCTCCATGCGAAATTGGATGATTCCCCCACCCTGGGTTGTAGGTGTTGGAATATGGATTGTTCCCCTGTCTGTTGAAATTGTTGACGTAGTTCACCGTTTCTTTATGTTGAATTGGTTCTGGTGCTCCTCCATATGGTGAACTTGTGGTTCCAGCGATGTTCACAACTTGCGTGCTAAGTATTTCTAGACATTTTCATATCTGATCCAGCTTGGTATTCACTGCTGTGTTTGCTCAAACTTCATAAATTCCTGCAATTCTTTGGATTATGTTCATTTCTGTTGGCCATAAAGAATTATTGTTGGCCATTTCTTCAATTAAGTCCCAGGCCTGATCTCTCCTTTTGCCATCAAAGCTCCTCCAGCAGCAGCATCAATTGTGGTTCTCATTATTCCCGAAAGTCCATTGTAGAAGGTTTGGACTTGTAGCCACTTTATGATCTCATGATGAGGACATTTCCGGAGTAAATCTTTGAATCTTTCCCAAGCTTTGCAAAGGGATTCTGAATCTTGTTGCATGAAGGATGTGATGTCATTCCTTAACTTTACAGTTCTGGCTGGTGGAAAGTATTTTGCAAGGAATTTGGTGGCTAGCGTGTTCCAAGTTGTGATGGAACTTGCTGGTAGTGAGTGTAGCCAAGCTTTAGCTCTGTCCTTCAAGGAGTATGGAAAAACACGCAGTCTCATTGCTTCTTCTGATTCTCTGTTGTAGTTGAAAGTACTGCAAACTTCCAGGAAGTTGCTGATGTGGGCATTAGGATCTTTAGTTGCATTTCCCCTAAATCGTACTGACTGCTGAATCATTTGGATGCATGTTTTGATGTCACCCACATTTACTGGTAAGGGAGGAAGTACAATACAAGAAATGAGTCCATCAACCACCAGAATGGTTCTGTCTCGAATGGGAATCGGTGGTGCAACGTTCAAATGTTCAGGTTCCATGTTGACTAAAGCTTCTTGGCCTTCTCGCCTTTCCCTTCTCAAATGTCTGATGGTTCTTTCAATTTATGGGTCAAGCGGTCGAAGTTCAAAGCTTCTGGTTCGTCTCATGTAGATTCTGAAAAACCGAAACACAAGAAAACAACAACAATAAGTAAAAATAAATTAGATACAAGTAAGGGTATATAACCCGTACAATAATAGTAAAAGATAAATAAGTCCCCGGCAACGGCGCCAAAAACTTGACCGGCGTAAACACACATGTATAACGCAAGCGCACGTATCGTTCAAGTAGTATAAAAATATCGATCCCACGAGGACTTAATATCTAATCTATTAATTTTATGAGGTCAAATGATTACTAGTATCTAACAGGTTGTTTGATTGATTTGAAATGGTGACGATTCTAAATTTAAAAACAAGTAAATAAAATTATTCGAAAGTAGGTTTTAAGAAAATTCAATATTAAAAACTATCTAGGGTTGTGATTTCTTTGCAATATCATTTTACATATGAAGTGGTTATCTTATAGTTGGGTAAAATATTGATTTATTACCTGGAACACTAAATTATGTAAAAGCCTCTTCCAATGGTCAACTACAAATATCCAGTATAATCCAATTGAACCATATGTCTATGCCAACCAAATTACTTGGATTCATTAAGATTAAGTTCCAATTATGGCTACCCCCGCCCGACAGGTATATTCTTATCCTGTAAGGAAATCTATTAAAGGGTTATCTATCCTCAAGGAAGATCGTGGGCTATTGAGTCAAAGGTTTTAAACTTAAAATCTCTATGTCTAGTTCATTTTAAGTTTACCAGTTCAATTTTATTAATGGCCAGTTAATAAAAAGCATTAGGATTAAAACTCAATAAATAAACCTTTATATTACCCAAACTGTAATTTAACCCCTTATAAACTGGTGATATTGGATTTCATCACAACCCCAGATAACTGGCTTAGTTACGACACATATTTACGGGAAGTAAAAATTTAAATAAAATAAAAGACATAATGTAAATTGCTGAAAATTAAATACTAAAATGTAAATTGCTGAAAAGTAAATAAAGTAAAAGTAAAAAGTAAAAGTAAAAAGTAAAAAGTAAAAAATAAAAATAAAAGTAAATTACTAAAAGTAAATTGCTGAAATTAAATAAAGTAGAAGTACAATAAAAGAAAATGCTGGGGGTTAGAGGATCAACTTTTATTACTACTATTTTAGATATCTCCCTTAATATAATATATTAACTTTGCGTGATAATTACCAACCAGCCATATAGGCGGTATCCTGATTAAGTCAAATTAATAATTAATTACCAACGACCAACCAGTCGGTATCCATACTTAGTCAGATTAAAACCAATTTATAATTAATTACCAACCGACCAATATAGCGGTATCCTCATTAAGTCAGGTTTTAATAGTTTATATATTATAATTAAAGGAGATTAATCTAAATAGCAATAATAAAAGCTTTACCTTTCACTCCAGCAAGGGGGAGTTACCTCCTCATTGTTTGAAACATAAAAACTGAAAAAGTAAAGAAAGGAAAGTACTGTGCGTAAAAGTAAATTGTGGAAAGTAAAAACTGAAAAAGTAAAGAAAAGAAAGTGCGAAAGCGGAAATTAATTTCTGAAAGCTGTAAATAAACAAACAAGATACAATCTTCTTATTTATTCTTTAGGAATTTCAAAGAAGAAAGTATGAATTTTACAAATGAAATGGCTTGGTATTTATAGGAAAAATTTTGCCTCCACCAAATCAATTATTAATTGCTCCACTAATTTCTCCACTAATTACTCCACTAAATCCATTATTAATTGCTCCACTAATCTCTTATCATGTTTGGTGATGATTTGGTAATTTGTATTATTTAATTATTAATTTATTTTTGGCTTTGAAAATGATTGAAAATGACTTTAATAATTACACACAACACACTTCTAGATGGTTCATCCATTGCGGGCATAAAATCTTCAGAATTAGAAATTATTTTGTCTTTAACAGTTGTAGATCTTTGAGTCTTTTTTAATCTGGAACTTGAATCAGCTCAATCCGATATCGGAGTAAAGAGTTATGTTTAAAATACTACAGATGCGCAAAACTGGAATTTCCAAAACTGCACTTCGTCAAAAACGCCCTTTCAAGTTTCCAATCTCCAAAATTAAAATATCAAGTCCAATAATTGCCCTTATTTGACCAATATTTCATCCTAAATGATTTCATTGAGACCCGATATTATTTTATCTGCAAAATAAAACAAAATACATCAAAATGTTCATCAAACCCGAGAAACTAAACAAAATATTAAGTTAAAGGGGCGATAAATATTGATATATTTTCCGCTCATCAGAGGCCCATATCAGTATCAGTTTAGGGCCGAGGCCCACATCAATATCAGCTTGGGGCGAGGCCCACATCAGCATCAGTTTAGGGCCGAGGCCCACATCAATATCAGCTTGGGGGCAAGGCCCACATCAGTATCAGCATCAGTTTAGGGGCTGAGGCCCGCATCAGTTTAGGGGCTGAGGCCCACATCAGCATCAGTTTGGCCGAGTATGGCACTCCAAAAGTGGAGCATGGTTCGAAAATGGATTACTATCACATCTCGCCGAAAATGGCACTCCGAAAGTGGAACAAGGTTCGAAAATGGACTACTTTCACATCTCGCCGAAAGTGGCACTCCAAAAATGGAGCACGGTTCGGAAATGGACTAAGAAAGGCCTAAAACATCGGAATATGATACATATCCATGCATACATGCATACATATCACATACATGCAATGTTTGTTTTGTGTTCGCTGGTTTGTAGCGGCAAAGACCATCTTATCAAATAACGGTTAAAAAATGAGCCACATTCTTGTACAGCACGGTTCAGAAATGGACCGCTACCACAACAGATGCCGAAAATGGCGCCTCAAAATGGAGCACACATAGCAGACGCCGAAAATGGCACTCCAAAATGGAGCACCCACAACAGATGCCGAAAATGGCGTTCCAAAATGGAGCACACACAACAAAGGCCGAAAATGGTGTTCCAAAGTGGAGCATACACAGCAAATGCCGATAATGACGTTCCAAAATGGAGCACACACAGCAAAGGCCGAAAATGGCGTTACAAAATGGAGCACACACAGCAAATGCCGAAAACGGCGTTCCAAAATTGAGCACACACACAACAGATGTCGAAAATGGATGCCGAAAATGGCGCTCCAAAATGGAGAACACACACAAAAGATGCCGAAAATGGCGCTCTAAAAATGGAGCACGGTTCGGGAATGAACCAGGGGTCGCAGCACCTCACCACCAAATCAACTCAACTCAACACATGGTAAGTCAAGTGTGTTGGTTTATTCTAAGGTCCCAAGATCAAATCAAGACATGAAATTATGTGTGAACACATCAACGGAGGTAGCGGAATACTCACATTGATCGGTAGAGTCGATTTGGAGACGATTCAAGCACAAAAACGCACTGCCATGTAAGCCTACTGCATGCAGTCCACTGCCTACAAAAACAGAAAATTGAGTGAAGAAACGGAGCTCCAATCTTCGTCGGATGGATCCCGTCTCATGGGGGAACCTCCCTACCACCTTCGCAAGACTTGTAAGTGTGCTAGCACTTGATTTCTCACCATGAGAAACCACTCTTGCTTCCCTTTAGCTCACGCCCAAACTGGTTCCAAACCAGTGAACACTTTGCTCAAATGGGCGTGAGAGAGGAGAGAAATTTTGAGAGAGAAGAAGTTGTGTTATATTAATTAAAATGATTTACCAAAAATCAATTTATATTTATGCCATAATTTATTAAATTAACAATAAATTTATGACACAACACATGCAATGGCTTAGAGTGTCAAACACTCAATTTCCATGCAATAACATTGAGTGCATTGTACACTATCTACATGCAAAGCATTAGAATGACATGTGTCATGTGGGCCCCACATGTTTCCAAATGAAAGTGGGCCCACGTGCACTCACGCGTTCGGGTTCGATATTTCCGAAATACCGAGCTTACGTCGCGACGTTAATTCAATCGAATTTAAATAAATAATTGCGCCTGGCGAAATTATTATTTACGTCGCTAACGAATTAATTCTAAATTAACTCGTTTGCCCGAATTAAAATCTAATTTTAATTCCGCGTCGAAATCTAATTTCATTTAATATATCGAATATATTAATTCATCGATTAATTCCAATTAATCGTTCTCTCTCTTTAGACGACATTTTATCCCGGGTAAAATATCTCCGTTATTAATCCTAGATTAATTTTCTCTCTCTTCTATATAATCCCAGATTATTCAAGAGTGCGAGTTGTGCGTCATCGGTGGATTATCGGGAAGCGACCCATGAGATCCTCGGATAATCTGGCAGTAAATACGGTCGTCGGAGTATCCGAATCACGTACGTACCAAGTACTACGTTCTACCGATTTACGAGACAAGGTCGACTCCTAGCAAAGCACCAAATCTTCCAAAGTTCTCCGGACATATTCATCAAAGAATATATAGATCTGTATCAAGCGTAGTATATAATTGTATTGTGCATATCGGTCCAGTATCGGATAGTCACGTGCTAGGCCTGGGGCTGGATATGTGTCTGCCCCGTACGAAGCACATGTCGGATGTCTGGTAACTAGTCTCTATAATCCGATATACATGACCTTGTCATAATATCCTGATGGCCGCGCAGCACTTAAGAGCACTAATACCGTATCCTGCGTGACATCATCTCCAATATGACTGAAGTGATACTTCCGTCTTGACATTACACCCAATACTCTACGACTCTCTGATAAACCCAGAAGTGGTGTACTCAGAACCCGTTTAAAGTCCCCTACCACCAAGACCAAAGTTTATCGATTATCGTAAGTATTAGCGATGTAAGTCTCAGGTTAAGACCATACACACCTACCTTGATTTCGGCCTCCCATAGACACATAGTCATAATACCAATGGGATTCCTAGGGTCTATCCAGAGCGAAGCTGTTTCCCGTACCGTCGGTGAAACACGACCTCCTATCGCACTTGCATAAGTATCCAATACTTATATATATGAGAACTATGCCGTTGTGCCCTCACAAACGCGCACAAGTGCATACTAGCCTATTCCGCATTATCGATGTCCAGTTCGTCGATAATACTACGGCTAGGGATATTTAATGATTCAACCTTCGGGGACTGATACTGTCTCATATCATTCTCAGTCCAGGTACTAATCATAGGGACCTCTCTTCATTTATATATCTATGGTGATCTGATCACAAATGATGAGAGTGCAATTTCTTTGTCACATAGTTAATTTGCTACAACAACACAATGATCTGTGCAAATAGTGACGCTATGGGTCATAATGTCCAACAATCTCCCACTTGGCACGTAGCGAGTCACTCAAGTGTCCTACACCTGAACTATGTACGGTTCGCTCAAATTGCTGAGGAAAGGTTTTCGTTAGCGGATTTGTTCGATTATCGTTTGACGCGATTTATACGATCATCACATCGCCACGATGTATGATTCGAACGAATCAGATGATGTAGAAGTATATATCTGGATCGTCGATGAGACCTTTAATTCCTTAGCCTGTGCTGACGCCTAGCTCAGCTGCTAACAGAACTATATCTAATCTAATTAGATTTACTTTCGACCCAAAAGACTTCTATTGCTGCCTCAGCTGCAGCAATAATCCGCATTTGTTGTTTATTCAGCAACAGTTATCTTGCTTGGAAGATTTCCAGCTCACTGTCCCGTCCTTCAAACTTTATAGTACCGTAGTATTTAATCGTTTGGAAACTTGCTTCAGTGATCCCAGTCACTTCAAGTTCTCCTTCTCCATAGTAAAAGATAGCATCTTTAGTTCTCAGAGATACTAACAGATGTTCTTAATCTTTAATCCAATGACTGTCACTTGGATTGACCTGATTGTGACTCCATATGCTCGAAGCGTATGAGACACCAATACAAGTACATTTTAAATGTACAATTTCCAGAGAGTGTTAACAACTCCAAATCTATCCCAGTAGATCTTTATTCCTTGAATAAAGGTTGTTACTCCCCAGAATTCTACGGAGAATTTCTATTGAAAGCCAAGCTTTCAACAATAGCTTTATGGGAATTTCACTGTCAGTGCGCTCTCCCACTAACCTCCTCATATACACAAGAATTATTTCGTTTTGAGTCAAATCATAAACCATTATGATTATTTCAAAACGACAGTTCCAAGAACCTTATGCTTGCATCAATCCAAACATGGATCGAATAACCCGCAAACCTGGTTTGTCGGTTATACAAAATCGTCAGGATGTTGTAAACATCCTCCAAAAGGTTTCCTTTTCAGGAAAGCGATTTTGATTTGTAACTGACATATTTCATAAATGAAATATACAGTTAACAACAAGCATCTTCAAAATGGATTTACCATGGCAACATGTAAAAAGGTTGAACCGTTATTAACATAATGTTGATAACGATACCTTTCCGTCAAAACCTTAGCTTTGCACATTGGTATGTTGCCTTCCATGTATGTCTTCCTTGAAGACGTTTAATGTACCATAGGCACTACGCCTTGTGGTAAACAACTAGTATCCAAACATAGTTGTTATACATGGAATCCATTTCGGACTCATGGCACTTTGCCATAACAGGGAGTCGATACCTCGTATCACTTCCTCATAACGTAGTCGGACGGTACACCTCCATAAGATTGACATCTTTATGAGGTTAGATCAGAAACCCATACCCTAGGTTGTTTTCTGACTCTATCCGATCTACTAGGTTCTTGTGTATTTGAAGATTAATGGTATAGTTTCATCATAGATGAACTATTTGCGTTCCATTACGGACTTCGTGCCTAGAACAGTATCACTCCGATTTTTCATCGAGTATCACTATCCTCCCACTGACCACTGCATATCGGTATTCCTCTCAGGAAAACCGCATGGTGAGCAACAATTACATTGTTCTCTGTGGGATTTACAAGTACTATACTTAAGGTTTCCCTTAAGATAACCTATATGGCACTTATCCAATTTGGGTCCTTAGTTTGGTATCATCCAAACGCTATGCCTGGCATACCCAAATTATCAGGAATGAGAAACCTCGTTTTTCCCTGTTCATATCCTATATGATATCTGTCAAACAGATTTATATGGAACCTTATTCTAAATAAGTTTTGCACTGTTAATACATATCCTGTAGAAGGTAATAGTAGCTCAGAGCGACTCGTGACAAACCTTATCATGTCCAACAAAATTCGGTTTTAGTTCGGACACACCGTCTAACTGACGTGTCTCGAGAGGAGTCCTCATCTGAAAGAATACCATACTCTTTCATGTACGTATGAAACTTACTGCTTAAGTATTTTCCATTACGGTATTACCGTGGCGGAATAACATTATAGCCGATCTGTTTGTCTACTTCGTGTCGAAACTTTAAAGTTTCCGATCTGTGTTCTTCAAAAGAAACACATAACCACAACGTGATGTCACATCCGTTAAGGTCACGAAATATTCATGTTAACATATAGCCTAGCTAGATATGGGCCCACTTACTTCACCATGAATAGGGCTAACAGATCGGTGGCCCTTTTACTATTACCAAGTAAATAGTATTTTAGGTATTTAACCTAATAAACTAGATTCGTAGACCTTATTTGAATAGTCAAATCAGTCCTAGTACCCACTCTTTAAAAGTGTGGATATACGAGTCTTGTTTAATAAACTAGATTCGTAGACCTTATTTGAATAGTCAAATCAGTCCTAGTACCCACTCTTCAAAAGTGTTGATATACGAGTCTTGTTTAATTGTGTCCCAGACAACAATGCCACAAATAAGTCTCCATTGATCAAATCAATTTGAGCTATTTATTTGTCATTTTATATGTTTGAGATTTTTCTTTATATTCAAAATATAAATTCTGTTATTTACATCCAATGTATTTATCTCAGTATCATCTTTATATATTGAAACACTTTAGTGTTCTAGAATATAAAGGTTTTATCCGCAATGGATTAAACACTGATATAGAGATAATGTCTCTAGATAAACAGTTACATATTAACATTTCCTAATTTAAGTACATACCCAAAGGCAGTTCCTAAACTTAGGTATCTACGGTCGAAACAGCGACTTTCGTCCCGTTTCCAATTCGCAGAGAAATCTCGGCTTGAAGCCAGTATCCAGCTCACAGCGGATTCTGAACGTCAATACATATATATTTTATGTACCACACTAAGTATTCAATTTCAATACTAGTAGTGAACATAACTTTGACAAATATTTTAAAGTTAGAGCCTCGCCCTTTCTTTAATTCCTTCGTGTCTTCCATATCCAAATGGTAGTCACTTTGGGATATGTCAATTATCCTTTTCAATATTTCACAAACCTTTGGCTAAGCTTTGGGTTTCGGAATATCGAAACGATGTGCACCTTGTGCTACATGCCCAATTGCAAACTTTGACTTTTCTCCACTAGAATAGTCAATTAATTATCCAAGAATTATTAATTGCAATTTTAATACTTTTAAATCTAAAGATAGATTTATTATAAGTATATTAATTAAGCACTAAAGTCATCATCACATAAATCTTCCAAAGACTTTATGCTTACTATTTGCTTAATTTTGGGCTTAGTCATAATAAGTTATTTTATCAAATAAATTAACCTATTATTAATTCCCAATTGAAAATTAAATCATTTAAAACATTTAATCCAAGGATTATATATTTTAAATATTCAACCTTTCAATTCTTTCTTGATTTCAATAGTCCAACTATTTAATCAATTTATAAGGTACTATTTATAATGATTACAATAATCCAATTATTTAATCAACTATAATTTTGATATTGATTACTATAATCCAATTATAAAATCAACTATCATTTTAATTCAATTATATTGATTACTATAATCTATTATAAAATCAACTATATATTGAATAAGTTTGTATATAGTCCAGCTATATATATTTTTAAAACAACATGAAATATTAGTCCGACTAATACTTTTGATTAATATGACGAGTAAAATAAAATGAGCGTGTTTAGCGAGTATTCGAACGAATGTTGCAAATTCAATACTTGCCTCCCACTATTTTTCGTCGAGCCTCTAACCCTCTGTGGAGTACTCGGGAAACCGCGTTTCCTAGTGGGCTAGGATCCTATTAAATACACACAACCCTGACTTTGGCCAATAAAAAGTTGTATGCTATTTTAACTAGGTAGATCTCTCAGATCAATTGGATCTCATCCAATCCTAGATCCGGTTAGGTGGACATCCAAGTCCGAAACATATGTATAATGTCAATGTAACCATTACATTTTCCTAACCCTATCCTCCGAATCATTTAGGCCTTGGCTTTGGCCAAACACAAACCTAATGATTCCAGTTAAGCGGGACCCATTGACGAGGAAAGTTTCGTAATCAATGTCATGGACAAAAAGTGATCTGACTTTGGTCAATAAAAATCACGATTTGGACAAGACACCGATATGCAACAAAACTCTCATGATTCAAGTACATCCTTGATTGACAAGTCTTGACTTTGGTCAAAAACAAACCAATGCCAACTTCGGATCTTGAACAAGAATCATTCAATGGAAGGATATTTGCTTAATATAGATTGAGGGATTTTCGCGTGCAAATTGGCTACCAATTTAATTATCTTTGTTAAGGTCTCATCATCATACACCCTTAAACATGCATTCTAAATACATAATAAAGCGAGTATGAAATAAAATAATAATGATATGTGGATGGATACTTAACACATTGATCCTAGATCAAATCTCTCCTTTCTCACTCAAGCTAGCACTTGTACAACTTCTACCCGTTAACTACACTTCTAAAGAAACCTCATATACATAGAGGGGAATAGGTGAGAAGAGAATACAAAGAGAAAGAAGGTGATAGGCTGGACACGCAGGTCCAATTAATAAATCGAATTTATTACAATAATTTCTAAAATTGCCCCACCGACTAGTATTCCATCCGATATGCATTATTCATTCAACACAACCACGTATTCACACACATAAGCATGCTATCAATCAATCTAATCAAATTAATTAATCTGATAATTAAGTGATCATCCAATGTTCAAACAACGATTTGATTTTGTTCGAGTCAAACTCGTTTTTGCGAATAAGTACTCCAAAGTACGAATTCATGAATTAAATTAAACTACATCATTAAATCAAATTTAACATGTATTTAATACTAATTCATTATTCAATTCCAAATTAAAATTGCACTTTATATTTAATAAACCGTTTTCGATTTAAATTCCAAATTAATCGTAACGCGTCTCAAAGACCGATTAACGTCCAACGTCAATTTAATTTAAGTCTAATGGGCTTCAATTAATTTCTTTAGGCATGAGCTTCGGCAACCAAAGCCAATAGTGGAATCACCCAAAATGCCTTAGAAATCATTTCGGCCCATTAGGCCCAATTAAACATTAAGGTTCATTAGTCACAATTGGGCTTTATGGTTAAGGTTTTGGGCCCAATGGATCCAATCCACTTGGCCTAAACCAAATTGATAAATCAAGCCCAAAGGCCCAATTACAACTTAAATTCTAATTTTCCAAAATTAGGCCCAATTAATTAAATCCAAAAATCCAATTTTCACATTTTAATTACCAAAAGTGCATTATATGATTAATCAACTAAATCAACATTTTTTAAACACCAAATTAGTCTTATTAATCATATTCAATTCATTATCATATGTCAAACACACATAATGAAAAATCAAACCCATTTACATGCTTCTAAGTCTCGGCCAAGGAAGGTTATTTTGTCCGATTTGAATTCAATCCGATTAATACACAATCGACAACGTCTTAACTTCCCGAATGATTTCATACACATCCAATGTTCATAAAATCAAAACATACCAAGACATTCAAGGGCATATCACATTCGGCCAACATATAGAATTTAGGGTTTATGTTCAATTCAAAGTACAATCCAATTGACCTCAAATTAACATCATCCTACATGATTTTAACTCATCCAATGAATCAAAATCAAAAATTCCAAGGATTCAAAATCCATTAAACCTTCGGCCAAGGCAATAAGTTTGGGGAAAATAATTCCAAATCATTTTTCATCAAATTAGTCCAACCAAAATGAATTTAAAACATGTTATAAGCATACTCAAACATTCAATTCATTCAAATCATGCTCAAAACAAGATTACCCAATTTTAAGCCCTACAAATTTCATGCTTGCAACATTAGCTCTTGATGCCATTGTTGGTTTATTCTAAGGTCCCAAGATCAAATCAACACATGAAATTATGTGTGAACACATCAACGGAGGTAGCGGAATACTCACATTGATCGGTAGAGTCGATTGGAGACGATTCAAGCACAAAAACGCACTGCCATGTAAGCCTACTGCATGCAGTCCACTGCCTACAAAAACAGAAAATTGAGTGAAGAAACGGAGCTCCAATCTTCGTCGGATGGATCCCGTCTCATGGGGGAACCTCCCTACCACCTTCGCAAGACTTGTAAGTGTGCTAGCACTTGATTTCTCACCATGAGAAACCACCTTGTTCCCTTTAGCTCACGCCCAAACTGGTTCCAAACCAGTGAACACTTTGCTCAAATGGGCGTGAGAGAGGAGAGAAATTTTGAGAGAGAAGAAGTTGTGTTATATTAATTAAAATGATTTACCAAAAATCAATTATATTTATGCCATAATTTATTAAATTAATAATAAATTTATGACACAACACATGCAATGGCTTAGAGTGTCAAACACTCAATTTCCATGCAATAACATTGAGTGCATTGTACACTATCTACATGCAAAGCATTAGAATGACATGTGTCATGTGGGCCCCACACGTTTCCAAATGAAAGTGGGCCCACGTGCACTCACGCGTTCGGTTTCGATATTTCCGAAATCCCGAGCTTACGTCGCGACGTTAATTCAATCGAAATTTAAATAAATAATTGCGCCTGGCGAAATTATTATTACGTCGCTAACGATTAATTCTAATTAACTCGTTTGCCCGAATTAAAATCTATTTTAATTCCGCGTCGAAATCTATTTCATTTAATATATCGAATATATTAATTCATCGATTAATTCCAAATTAATCGTTCTCTCTCTTTAGACGACATTTTATCCCGGATAAAATATCTCCGTTATTAATCCTAGATTAATTTTCTCTCTCTTCTATATAATCCCAGATTATTCAAGAGTCGAGAGTTGTGCGTCATCGGTGGATTATCGGGAAGCGACCCATGAGATCCCGGATAATCTGGCAGTAAATCGGTCGTCGGAGTATCCGAACACGTACGTACCAAGTACTACGTGTTTCTACCGATTTACGAGACAAGGTCGACTCCTAGCAAAGCACCAAGTCTTCCCAAGTTCTCCGGACATATTCATCAAAGAATATATAGATCTGTATCAAGCGTAGTATACAATTGTATTGTGCATATCGGTCCAGTATCGGATAGTCACGTGCTAGCTGGGGCTGGATATGTGTCTGCCCCGTACGAAGCACATGTCGGATGTCTGGTAACTAGTCTCTATAATCGGATATACATGACCTTGTCATAATATCCCGAGGCGCGCAGCACTAAGAGCACTAATACCGTATCCTGCGTGACATCATCTCCAATATGACTGAAGTGATACTTCCGTCTTGACATTACACCCAATACTCTACGACTCTCTGATAAACCCAGAAGTGGTGTACTCAGAACCCGTTTAAAGTCCCCATACCACCAAGACCAAAGTTTATCGATTATCGTAAGTATTAGCGATGTTGTAGTCTCAGGTTAAGACCATACACACCTACCTTGATTTCGGCCTCCCATAGACACATAGTCATAATACAATGGGATTCCGAGGGGTCTATCCCAGAGCGAAGCTGTTTCCCGTACCGTCGGTGAAACACGACCTCTCTATCGCACTTGCATAAGTATCCAATACTTATATATATGAGAACTATGCCGTTGTGCCCTCACAAACGCGCACAAGTGGTTCAAGTACTAGCCTATTCCGCATTATTGATGTCCAGTCTCGATAACTACTACGGCTAGGGATATTTAATGATTAAACCTTCGGGGACTGATACTGTCTCATATCATTCTCAGTCCATGGTACTAATCATAGGGACCTCTCTTCATTTATATATCTATGGTGATCTGATCACAAATGATGAGAGTGCAATTTCTTTGTCACATAGTTAATTTGCTACAACACACACAATGATCTGTGCAAATAGTGACGCTATGGGTCATAATGTCCAACAAAGTGGCAGCTGGCGAGCCATGTAAGTGAAAATACATTGCATAACTTTGATAGGATTGTCACTGTTACACATTACACAAGTCCCATCAAAGTGGGGGCGACTGTAGGCACTGCATTTTTTGCATGTGAGTCCCTATGATGGGTCTCATCTGGAGACACTATCTTTTTAGTTAAGGATATTGCGGGAAACGTCGTCGGAAGGGAATCGGTGTTTCATTAGATTTTTATTCACTTGTTTAGCTCCAAGCTCGCTCGTTGGACCTCCGTTTTAAAGCACCTTTAGCCTAAAAAAACCCAGAACCATTTAACCTTGGCCCAAACCCACTCACCAAACCAACACAACACCTAGCTTACCAAGACAAAGCCCACGCCCACACCCACCTAGGCCCACACGCCCATGGCCTCTAAAATACACCCAAATTAAATTAAATATTAATTAAGTCATTTACCAAATTAAATAAGACATAAAATATAATTATACCAAATTAAAATATTGTAACTTCATAATCCAAAATATTATATACTATATTAAAGAAATATTATGCTTAATTAAAATAAATCATAACCAATTAAAAATATTGACTTCCTAATCTAACAAATTAAATGCCTAATTAACACCAATCAAATATTCAACCTTCCTAATTCACCAAATTTTGTCCCCCCTCAATCCATTGATTTCCTTATCCAACACCAAATCAAATCCTCTCTTTAATGCCAAAATCCATTCCTTGTGAGACAAGGAGAAACCCTACCCTCTCTCTATAAATATAACACAAAATCCAACCCTTGAAGGACTTCACTCTCTCGGCACTTCAACCAAAAATAATACAAACCTAAAACACTTTTTTCTCTCATATCTCTCAGGAAAACAAAAACACTAATAATACCCTCATCAGCCACGCCCAAAAATTGTCCACAAAACCAATAGCCTTCAACGCCCTACACCTGCCCCTTAAACGTCTTACTTAACCCTCAGCACAAGCCACAAATCAACGCACAACACTGCCCCATTTTTGTTCACGTAATTGTCCACTTTGCCCAACCGACATAGCCCTCACATATCCTTAATTAAATGCCCCCTCACTGCTTAAATTCAACGCCCTTAATAGCCCAGTCCACTGCCACAAATAACCAAATCAGCCCTCATCAAACTGGTCGAATAAACCAAATAAAACACCTAGCCTAAAAACAGTCCCCGAACTACCCTTAAAACTGTCCTGAAACTGCACCATTAAATCACCCAGAAAATAGTCCAGAAAACACTTAAAATAGACCCAGAAACCACCCTAAAACAGTGAGCAAAAATACCCCAAAACAATCACCTAAACACCCAAAACAGTAGCTTTGAAGACCTGAAACAGTAAGCAGGAAATACAGAGGAAACTGTAGTAAAACGGAGGCCCACATCAGTTTCAGTTTTTGGGATGAGTTCTAGGGACGAGGCCCACATCAGTTTCAGTTTTGGGACGAGTCCCAAGGGAACCCTTCCGATCTCCGTGAAACGTAAGTCCGAAAGTCGGCAAGAAAGGTTAGACTTGAGGGTATTTTCCACATTCATTTTCTGTTTTATTTTTATTATTTATTGAGTATTGTTCATATGATTATTATGTTAAAATACATGTTGTGGCCCTTGAGTAGATAAATATGCATGTATTACGAAATATTGTATGTTGTGGCCTTGGAATAAAATGAAAGATGTGTCAACTCTCGCGGTATATCGGATGGAAACCCGGACGGACATAAATTTCATAGCTAATTCTGAATGGACGGTAGTATGATCTGTACTCGGGATACAACTCCACGTACCGCTTGAGTAAACGGCACATTCTTTTATTTTATGTTGCTTTGATTTACTTGTTATTTGTCATTTAAATTCCGTACGTTATTTGTTTATGCATGATGTGATGGAGCGCATGGGCTTAGTAAGTTGAATTAAAGGTCCTCTATTTTGAGGGGTTAAAATCCTTTATCACGATGCTTTGCCACGCCGATTGATGTATATTCGGTTGAATGTAAGATGTGTTCAATCGGGTATACGAAGCCGATATTATGGTCTTTATTTTTTATATGCATTGTGTTAATTGCGCATGGGCTTAGTAAGTGCGATGAAAGGTCCTCTAATTCAAGAGGTTAAAATCCTTTACCACGATGCTTCCCCGCGCCGGATATCTTTGTATTCAATTTTGTTTTATATATATGCGTTGTGTTAATGCGCATGGGCTTAGTAAGTGCGATGAAAGGTCCTCTAATTGAAGAGGTTAAAATCCTTTACCATGATGCTTCGCCGCGCCGGATATCTTTGTATTCACTTTTGTTTTATATATATGCGCTGTGTTAATTGCGCATGGGCTTAGTAAGTGCGATTAAAGGTCCTCTAATTGAAGAGGTTAAAATCTTTTACCATGATGCTTCACCGCGACGGATATATTTGTATTTACTTTTGTTTCATATATATGCATTGCATTAATTGCGCATGGGCTTAGTAAGTGCGATGAAAGGTCCTCTAATTGAAGAGGTTAAAATCCTTTACCACGATGCTTTGCCGCGCCGAATAAGGTTTATTCGATTGAGTGTGAGATGTGTTCAATCGGATACGCGAAGCCTGATATCATTTGTTTACTTTATATATGCATTGAATTATGTGCACATGGGCTTAATAAGTGGGATTAAAGGTCCTCTATATCGAGGGGTTAAAAGCCTTTACCACGATGTTTTGCCGCGCTTCTTGCCATGGCATTTATCTTTTAGCACATCATTGCTCTATTCACTCATGTATTATGAAATCCCATATAGTCATCCTTATCTTTGTACGCATCATAATGAAAAGCACATTTATTCCATTGGTTGCATCATTTACCTTAGTCTTGGCTTAACGTATTACAATCCAGATATCCATGTTATGATAGCATTTGAGTATTATTTCTTGTGGTATATCGGATGGAAACCCAGACATAAATTCCATAGCCGATTCCGAATGGATGTAGTGCGGTCTGTACTTGGGATACAATTCCACGTACCACTTGGAAAAGTGCTCACATATGTGTTTGTGTCAATATTAGTTATCTTCTTTTGCACCATGTCATAGCATGCTTACTTTAATGCCTAATTGCATCCTCAATTGTCTTTTTGCATTATGTAATTAGTTGACTCTTTTATTTACATATGGACATGTAATGGCTATTTGTTTATGCTTCCTCACGTATAAGTGTGATATGTCTATGAAATCACATGTTCGCCATTATTTGATTCGCTTTTATGTATGCGTGCGTGGTTAGTGTGTGCTTGTGTTTCCATGAATACAATATGCCAATGAAGTTGTATGTTCGTTGCTACTTTGACGTACTTTCAAGCATGCAATCTTAGATGTAAGATATATGCAAATTTAGGTGTAAGTTTTATTTTTGCGAATATGAACTTAGAAGCATGATACTCTTGGAAATAAGTGTTACTCAAGCTTGATTAAATTATTACACAAATCCTTTCATTACAAGTGACATAAGTAAGGGATCATTCTGAACCCAACGGTTTGAGGTATTCCCTTGCGAGGGGTGAGTGCGGCCTTAAATCTCATTTTCCCGGTTCACACCGGGTGGTGACTCCATTATTATCCGGGTTAGTCTCCCGTGGATACTCCGTACTCCCGACTAGGCCGCGAGCCTAGAACATCATGCGTCGCCCCAGATCATGTGTTCACACATCCTCCTTATTATTATTATTATTCTTCTTCTTCCTTCTTCATTGCATTATGCTTCTTCCAACATCTGTTTCTTCTCCTCATTCTTGAGAATGAGGCGGAGGCGGCGGAGGCGGAGGAGGGCGGAGGAGACGAGAAGCCAAAGCCCCCGCCGAAGACGGAGACGAATCAGCAGCGGCGGAGGCGGCGGCGGCGAAGCGGGAGGAGGAGGAGGCGGACGGAGGCGGCGGAGGGTAGGGGAGAGAGGAGGGGAGGCGGGCGGAGGAGGCGGCGGCGGCGTCGGCGGAGGAGGCGGGCGGAGGCGGCGGCGGAGGAGGAGGAGGCGGCTTATGCGGCGGATCGGGGCCCGGCGGCGGCGGCCAACAGGGAAGAGGTGAAGAAGGAGGAGCGACGGAGAGGCGGCGGAGTCGAGGAGGCAGAGGCGGACAAATCGGCGGAGGCGCCTGCGGCGGAGGCCGGCGGAGGCGTCTGCGGCTAGGATGAGGAGTAGGCGGCGGATCGTCTTAGGAGGCGGTACTGAGGGGTCGGCTGATGATTGAGGAGGAGAGTAGGGAGGCGGCGGAGGAGTTCGTCGGCGGAGAGGAGCTTCTTCGCCTACTCCCCAGCCACCGCATCAGCCGGCGCATAAGCAGACTAGACGAAGCGGAGGAGGAGGAGGACGAGGATGCGTAGGGGAGGATGCTGAGGAGGCGTGCGGCGGGAGGTTGATAGGAGGAGTTAGGAGGAATGGAGGATGGGCGGAGGATTCGGAGGAGAAGAGAAGCCGCGAAGAATCCTCCTCATCTCAGGAGGCGGCAAGGGCCTAATTCTCCCAGCAGGCAGCCGGAGGCTCTTCTTCTTTTTTCCTCTTCCTTCTCTTTTTCCTTTTCCTCTTCCTTCTGAGGCTGCTTCTAGACTCAGCAGAAGACTCTTCCGACTTATCCTCATTCTCATCCTCCTCCATCCTCTCTTCCTTCCTCTTCTTCTTTTTCCTCTTCCTCTTCCTCTTCTTCCTTTTACTCTCTTCTTATTCTTCTTCTTCCCTCCTCATCCTCTTCCTCCTCCTCTACTCTTTCCTCCTCCTCATCCTCCTCATCTTTCTCCACCTCTTCTTCTCCTCCTCATCTTCCTCCTCCTCCTCCTATTCTTCTCCTCCTCCTTCTCCTTCTCAGGAGGAAAATGGCCATTAGAATGGACAACTCAGCAAAGGAATAAATTCTTCAAAGAAGTCAAGCACTATGTCTGGGATGAGCTGTACCTGTTAAAACGATGTGCTGATCAATTACTGAGGCGTTGTGTTCCACATGAGGAAGTCAACAGTGTTTTGCAGCATTGTCATTCATCACCATATGGCGAACACTTCAGCGGAAACAAAACTGCAGCCAAAGTCCTACAATCAGGTTTGTTCTGGCCCACTTTTTTTAAAGATGCTTACTTGTTTGCTCTTCAATGTGACAGGTGCCAGAGAACAGGGAATATTTCCAGGAGAAATGAAAGACCTTTGCAAAATATTCTGGAAGTAGAGATATTTGATGTGTGGGGTATTGATTTTATGGGACCCTTTTTTCCATCATTCGGAAACATGTACATCCTGGTTACTGTAGACTACGTCTCCAAATGGGTTTTAGCAATTGCACTGCCATCCAATGATTCAAAAGTGGTGATCAAATTCCTTAAAAAGAATATTTTCAATAGGTTTGGAACACCTCGGGCAACTATCAGTGACGGTGGCACACATTTCTGCAACAGATATTTTGATGCACTCCTATCCAAATACAGAGTTACTCACAAGGTTGCCACTGCTTATCATCCACAGTCAAATGGACATGTTGAAGTTTCAAATAGGGACATCAAAAGAATCTTGGAGAGAGCTGTTGGATCAAACAAGGAAGGACTGGTCTGCAAAACTTGATGACGCATTATGGGCCTATCAGACAGCTTACAAGACACCCATTGGTATATCCCCATATCGATTGGTGTTTGGGAAAGCCATGTCATCTGCCAGTTGAGCTTGAACACAAGGCGTACTGGGCACTGACGAAGTTGAATCTTGATTCACAAGCTACATGAGAGAAACAACTTCACCAACTCAACGAATTGGAGGAATTTCACTTAGAGGCTTATGAGAATGCCATGATTGTACAAAGAAATACCAAGAAATGGGATCATCGAAAAATAATGCACAGACAGTTGGAACCAAGGCAGCAAGTGTTGTTGTATAATTCACGGTGGAAAATTTTCCCTAGAAAGTTGAAATCAAGATGGTCAGGTCCTTTTGTGATCACTCAGGTTTTACCATATGGAGCTGTTGAGTTACTGGATCCTAACACAAATGAAACATTCAACGTTAACAGTCAGCGTGTCAAGCACTACTGGGGAGAATCATTTGAGCAACAAAAAGAAAGTGTCACACTTTCAGATCCAGCCTAACATTCGAGAAGTCACGTCTAGCTGACGACGTTAAACTTAGCGCTCGCAGGGAGGCAACCCATGCAATTTGTGTATATATTGTGATCTGGTGTGTTTTATTTTTTTGTGTTTAATTTTTTCAAGTAAGTCATTTCACGATGGAAGAAGCTTTTGCAAATCTTCACAAGTAATTTCATTCTCTCCCTCAAAAATCTCTGATGAAAGTCTACAAAGCTCGCATGGAACGGATAAGACTACTAATGATCAAAGGTTTTCCAAATGACATTCGTTGGATTATTGAAGCACGGGTCCGATTGGCATGTGAGTCTTCTGAATCTTTTATTTCACATCTGCCTTCTTTGGAAGAACCACATATGCAAAAAAACGTAGAGCTAAGCAAATGGGTTTTTTTATTCAAATGTGTACGTTGGAATGAATACTCGTTGTCGTTCTTTAGGAATGATGTCTGATAATCGCGAAGATAAAATTAAATCATTAGGGATGGCTTGAGTAAGGAGTCTGTAGATGATATATCTTCAACTTTTGAGACGCATCCAGTGGATATGTTCATATAGCCATTCACAAATTACATACACCAATTCCAAAAATAAAGACAACAGTTAAGTCTCGGGAATCTAACTCAAAAAGACCCTGTTTGCCATTTATAAAAAAAATTGGATGGGAAGCTTGTCCCTGACGCATAGACGTCAATCAAGCCGCTACATTTCTTGTACATATTATATCTCTTTGCCTTTTCCTAATAATTGTGATTTGTTTTGTTGTTTTCTTTTATTTTCTCTGACATGATCCAGACCTTTTTTACTATCACGATTTATTTTACTGTTAACTAATAATTATCATTTGGCAGGTACTAGTGCTATTATTTTACTCACCCTTTTCATGTGTTATAAATTCAACTCATCATTGTACTTTTGAAGACATCCAGAGTAAAACATGGAAGCCACTTCAAGAAGACGAGTTGAAAACATCTGTGTGTTTTACGGTACTAGTGTTGGTGTTAAGCCACAATACGCAGAAGCAGCATAAGAATTGGGTCGAGTCTTAGCTACAAGGAATATGCACTTAGTATATTGCGGAGGCAATTTTGGACTTATGGGGATCGTTTCAAAAGCTGTACAGGAGGGAGGCAGTCACGTTTTGGGAATCATCCCAAAACCCTGGGCAGAGCAAATCTTATTGGACCATCAAACGGAGAGGAAATGATCGCGCCAGGTTTGTCTGAACGATTGGTAGAAATGATTAACCGTGCTGATGCTTTTATTGCTTTGCCAGGTGGCTTGGGTACATTAGGGGAAATTTTTACAGTGTTATCTTGGGCGAACCTGAACATACACCAGAAACTGCTTGGACTATACAACATTGAGGATTTTATGATTTACTTTTTGTATTTCTTGATGATGCCCAGAGAAATGGGTTCGTGACAAAACCTATGAAAAAACTCCTCTTTACTGCCAGAACAGCTCCAGATCTAATTGACCAAATCTTAGCCAATGAACCACAAATTGACCCTGTCATTTCAAAGATAAATTGGTCCAAGGACGATCGTGGTAAGAGGCGTCCGATTAATCTGGATCTTAACCTTTAACTTTTCATGTAGAATTTCAGCTAACCATGTATTATTTTCATTTTGAATTTCTAATTTTTAAGACGTTGGGGACAATGTCTCATTTATGTTTGGGGGAGGGAATTAGTTGATCAGTATCTTGTTTTTTTTTGTGTTTTTTTTTTTATTTTTAGTCCAAATTTTTTCGAAAAAATAAAAAAAATTGAAAATTTTTCAAAAACTACAAAAATACTTTGCGTTTTTTGTTTTTATTTTGACTAAAAAGGTGAAATTGAGAGTGAGAGATAGTTGTGTAAGGAGTTTTCCACTCCTGAGACGTATCTCAAACCTATTTCAAAACAAGTTAATTTTTGTTTATTTCCTTTTGAATTATTTAATTTGTGAATTCTCCATAAAATTGACTAAAATGGATCTTCATATGCTCAGTTGGCAGGTATTATCAACATGCATGGTAACATACAGACATGAGTTGTAATTGAAAAGTTTGTAATATTAAGTGCTCTAGTTTTATTGGAGGAAGCATCTATGAAAAACATTGGAGTAAAAAAAAATATCTTCTGAGATCCGAGTTATTAAGTCTGTATGGGTGTTTTAACACTTAGTGCCCTAAAACCAACTGGTTTGGGAGTCACTGGCCCAAAGCTCTCTACATGGATCAAAGTTGCTGCAAAAATATATATATCTGAAGTCTGAGTAATTAGTCTGTTGGGGTGTCTTAACACCTGGTGCCTTAAAGCCAACTGGTTTGCGAGCCACCGACCCAATACTCGCTACATAGATGGAAGATATTGTATATAAATAAATAAAAAATATATAATAAATAAATCAGAAAAATTATTCCACTGCTGCAAAAAGGTGTGAATTCTGATAAAACTTTAGGACAAAAATATTACTCACTTCTCAACTGCACTTGTGACTATTGTGGGTAAAAATGAGTTTACTTATTCGGTAATTTAAAAAGAAACAAAACAACTAGTAACTTGGAGTAGAAGTTTCACCTGATTAGTCACTAACTTATTTGTTCTATTTTCTCTTGTCTTTTTGTTTTTGTGTCCATTAGTTTCACTACCTTTTTACTTTTGTAAAATGTTTTTGGATATCATTGTTGTAAACCCTCACGAGACTACAACTCGTCCACTAGGGACACCTAAATGCAATCGTGATCCCTATGAAAGTGGCTTAGTTAAATTTTATTGTAAAGATGTTTATGTTATTTTATTTTATGTTTTGCTCGAGGACTAGCAAAATGTTAGGTTTGGGGGTGTGATGAGTGGTAAATGTATCACTATTCCCCACTCATTTGACCTAATATTTTGTATAGTTTCTTGAGTTTTGTGATTATTTTGATGTGTTTTGTGTTATTTTGTAGATAAATAAAGTTTCAGGACTCTCTGGAGGCGATTCGGGACAAAAACAGTGAAAAAGGACACAAAAGGGCAAAATTGTAAATTGCCCCATCGCGACCCCTAACGTGCGCCGCTCCATGCTAACATGCACGGGTCCACATGTCATAATCTGAGAAGTTTGACTTTGCTAACGTGCACTGTGCCACGTTTTACCATCACAACCGATCTGCTAATGTGCGCCGTGCCACATGTCATCATCCTATAGTGCCGACAATCGCCATCGCCACATGTCGCCACATGTCAGCCATGTCATCGTCCATATCACCAGTTGACCGAGTCAATGTGCCATGTCATTGCCATGTCATCATCAGCCAATCATAGCGTGCCACGTGTCGTAATCCTACGGTGCCGACAATCACTTTCGCCACGTGTCGCCATGTCATCGCCACTTCAGCGCCACATCACTGCCACGTCAGCAAAATTATTGAGTTAATCATCTGCAATTGCCACATCAGCGGATAAGAATCTGAGCCGACGAATCAAAGAGGGACATGTCAGCGCGACGCGAGGCCTACCGGGGTCTATAAATTGAGCTCGAGATTTCAGTTTCAGATGTACCTTCCTCTCTGAATTCTCTGATGTAAATAGGGAGTTTTCTATCTAGTTTATTTTAATTTCAGTTTGTAATTAATTTTAATTACGTTCTGTAATAGTAATAGTAATTTACTTTCTTTACTTTTACAGTTTGTACTATTCAACCTTCAGGAGGTAACTTCCCCATGCTAGGGTGAAAGGTAATTCTTTTACTATTGCTATTTAGATTAATCTCCCTTAATTATAATATATTCACTATTTAAAATTTGACTTAATAAGGATACCGTTATATTGGTCGGTTGGTAATTCATTTTAAATTGGTTTAAACCTGACTAAGCAAGGATACCGCCATATTGGTCGGTTGGTAATTAAATTTTCTTACTGCCTATTGTTGGACAATTATGACCCATAGCGTCATTATTTGTACAGATCATGGTGTTGTTGTACAAATTAACTATGTGACAAAGGAAATTACTCTTTTATCATTTGTGATTAGATCACCAAGATGTATAAATGATGAAAGGTCTATATGATTAGTTCCTAGATTGAGATGATATGAGACAGTATCAATCCACGTTGGTTTAATCATTAAATATCCCAAGTCAAAGTATTATCGAGATTGGACATCGATAATATCCCAGTCATAGTGGAGATGATGGTCACGTAGGATACAAAACTGGTTCTCTTATGTACTGCAGTTATCGGGATAATATGACTAGGTCATGATTATCCAATATTGAGACTAGTTACCTAAGATCCGATATATGCTTCGTACGGGACAGACACAATTCCAGCCCCAGGCCTTGCACGTGACATCCGATACTGGATCAAAATACGCAATAATACGAATACTACGCCTGATATAGATCACATATTCCTATAAGGATATTACTGGAGAATTGGGTAGGCATGGCGCTTTGCTAGAAGCCAACCTTGTCTTGTAAATCGGTAAAAACGTAGTACTAGGTACGTACGTGTTCGGATAGTCCGACGACCGGATTACTGCCAACATATCTGGGGATCTCATGTGTCGCTTCCCGAAGATTCACCAATGACGTATGACTCGCACTTTATTAATTTGGGATTAATTAGTAGAGAGAGAATTAATCTGGGATTAATTACGGAGATATTTTATCTGGGATAAAATATCATTTAAAGAGAGAAAACGATTAATTTGGAATTAATCGATAAAATAATATATTCGATATATTATACGAAATTGGATTTCAACGCGGAATTGAAATTAGATTTTAATTCGGGCGAACGAGTTAATTTAGAATTAATTCGTTAGTGACGTGAATAGTGATTTTGCTAGGCATAATTAATTGATTAGGTCGCAACGGAAAATTCGTTAATTTGGAATTAGCGAACCCGAGCCCGGGAGTGTTTGCGAGCGCACTCGCATTTCGAATTCAAGTGCGGCCCGTAAGTCACATCAAGCGTCAAATCACTAGTCAATCAATTTATGTGACAACTTGTCACTTGATTGATGTGAATAGTTGATGGAGTTGTTGGATGGCTTAAAGCCTTTGACTTTTGGAAAGCCAAAATTTGGTAGATGAATTTTGTAATTCATTTAGTGTATTAGATACAAAATTTATAACAACCAACCAACACTTTCTCTCTTCTCTTTCTTCTCTCCATCTTCACGCCCAATGGGCTGAATTTCTTCTCCAAAAACCTTCTGGTTTTACCGTGAATGGCAGTGAGAAAATAAGGGATTTTTTGGAAAAAATTCCTCATTGCTAGCACACATTTGGAGACATACAAAGGTGATAGGGAAACCCACTTGTGAGCTTGGAATCACCACCCAAAAGCTTGGAGCTTGGACCGAAAATGAAGGAGCCAAAACAGTCCACTGTCGTGTAAGCCATAGAGGGGAGCTTGAAGTTTTGTTCTTCGTCGCATCGCTCAACAGATCATTGTGTGTATTATGCACCTCCTTGATGTATTCACATAATGTTTCTTGCTTTAAATTGATTCTTGGGACCTTAGAGAAACCCAACAATGGTATCTTGAGCTAATTGAGCATGAAACTTGATTTAGGGTTAAAATTGGGTAAATAGATTTTGAGCATGATTTGATAAAATTAATTGATTGATTATGCTTGAATGATGTTTAATTGAAGTTGGATTTGATCAATTTCATGAAAATTGATTTGGAACAATTTTCCCCAAAATTGGATGGCTTGGCCGAATCTTCACTATTCCCTAAAAGTCTTGGTATTTTGATTTTTGATTCATTGGATGACTTGAAATCAATTGGGTAATGTTGATTTGAAATTAAGTGGATTGAATTTTGAATTGGACATCAAAACCCCATGATTGCCGAGACATGTTAGCATGGAAATGGGTTTGATTTTTTGATTAAAATGTGTTGGACATGTTTTGATGTTAATGAGCATAATTAATAAGGCTAATTGATTTTTTTGAAATGTTAATTTGGGTGATTAATTATGGCATTACACTTTGAGTAATTAAATTGTGAAATTGGAAATTTGGAATTTAATTACTATTCACGTCACTAGCGAATTAATTCTAAATTAATTCGTTAGCCCGAATTAAAATCCAATTTTAATTCCGCGTCGAAATCCAATTTCGTATAATATATCAAATATATTATTTTATCGATTAATTCCAAATTAATCGTTCTTTCTCTTCAAATAGTACTTTATCCCAGATAAAGTCTCTCCGCTATTAATCTCAGATTAATAAAGTTCGAATCATACGTCATCGGTGAATCTTCGGGAAGCGACCCAAGAGATCCCTGGATATGTTGGCAGTAAATCCGGTCATCGGACTATCTGAACACGTACGTACCTTGTACTACATTCTTACCGATTTACGAGACAAGGTTGGCTTCTAGCAAAGTGCCATGCCTACCCAATTCTCCAGAAATATTCTTAATGGAATATATAATCTATGACAGGCGTAGTATACGTAGTATTGCGTATTGCGATCCAGTATCGGATGTCACATGCAAGGCCTGGGGCTGGAATATTGTCTATCCCGTACGAAGCATATATCGGATCACTAGCAACTAGTCTCTTTATTATCGGATAATCATGACCTAGTCATATTATCCCGATGGTTGCAACCCTTTAGAGAAACAGTTATGTATCCCTGCGTGACCATCATCTCCATATGACTGAAGTGATACTTCTGTCTTGACATCACACCCAATACACTACGATTCTCAATAAACCCAGAAGATGCGTACACAGAACCTGTTAAAGTCTTGGACGACCAAAACCAAAGCGTATTGATTTTCACAAGTACTAGCGATGCAAGTCTCAGGTTAAGACCAAATACACCTACCCTGATGCGGACCCCAAAGACACATAGTCATACTACTAATGGGATTCCGAGGGGTCTATCCAGAGCGAAGATGTTTCCTTACCATCGGTAAACACAACCTCCTACCACACTTGCATAAGTATCCAATACTTAAATATATGAGAACTATGTTGTTACGCTTCCATAACACGCACAATTGTGATACTAGTCTATTCCGCATTATCGATGTTCAGTCTCAATAATACTACGACTAGGGATATTTAATGATTAAACCGTCGTGGATTGATACTGTCTCATATCATCTCAATCTGGAACTAATCATAAGGACTTTCATCATCACACATTTAAGTAATTTAATTACGAAATGATAAAAGGCAATTTCCTTTGCTACATAATTAATTTGTACAAAAAACACAATATCTTTTACAAATAGTGACGCTATGGGTCATAATTGTCCAACATCACCGATGACATTTGACTCGAACAAAATTAATCTGGGATTGATTATGAGAGAGAAAATTAATCTGGGATTAACTACGGCAAGAATTTATCTGGGAATAAATTCGTGTAGAAGAGAGAGAGCGTGATAATTTGGAATTAATCGGTAAAGTAAATTTAATAGTCAAATTGGATTTTACTATTTAATTAATTTAATTAGGCTAAAATAATATATTGGATAGATTAATTGGAATTGGATTTTAATTCAAGCCAACAAATTAATTTGGAATTAATTCGTAAGCGACTTTCTTAATAAATTTGCAGCTATCGGGATAGTATGATTAGGTCATGATTATCCGATTACAGAGACTAGTTGCTAGTGATCCGATATATGCTTCGTACGGGGCAGACACAATTCCAGCCATAGGTCTAGCTTGTGACTTTGGATACTGGATCGTATTAAACAATACATTGTATATTACTGACCGGCGTAAACACACACGTATAACGCAAGCGTACGTATCGTTCAAGTAGTATAAAAAGTATCGATCCCACGAGGACTTAATATCTAAGTTATTAATTTTAAGAGGTTAAATGATTACTAGTATCTACAGTTTTGTTTAATTTGATTTGAAATAGCGACGATTCTAAATTTAAAGACAAGTAAATGAAATTGTTTGGAAGTAGATTTTAAGAAAATTCAATATTAAAAACTATCTAGGGTTGTGATTTATTCCAATATTATTTAAAGATGAAGTAGTTATCTTATAGTTGGGTAAAATATTGATTTATTAACCTGGAACACTAATTTATGTAAAAGCCTCTTCCGATGGTCAATTAAAATACCTAGTATAATCCAATTGAACCATATGTCTATGTCAACCAAATTACCTAGATTCATTAAGATTAAATTCCAATTATGGCTACCCTCGCCCGACAGGTATATTCCTATCCTGTAAGGAAATCTATTAAAAGGGTTATCTATCCTTAAGGAAGATCGTGGGCTATTGAGTCTAAGGTTTTAAACTTAAAATCCCTATGTCTAGTTCATTTTAAGTTTACCTAATCAATTTAATTAATGGCCAGTTAATTAAAGAGCATTAAGATTAAGACTCAATAAATATTTCTTTATATTACCCAAATTATAATCTAACCCTTATAAACCCGTGATATTGAATTTTATCACAACCCTAGATACTAACTTAGTTATGACACATAACTAGGGCTTAAAACTTTTAAAAGAGTTATAATAAAATTGCATAAAGTGAATGCGGTAAAATAAATGCTGAAAGTGAAATAAAATAAAATTGCTAAGATAAAAGGAATTACTTCTACTAATACTGATTAGATTTCTCCCATAATATATATAAGCTTTGCAAAATATTATTAACCAGCCATATAGGCGGTATATTGATTTAATCAGTTAAAAAACAACCAGCCATAAAGGCGGAATATGAAAACAACCAGCCATAAAGGCGGAATCATTAATATAAACCAGCCATATAGGCGGAGTGAAAATAACCAGCCATAAAGGCGGAATCATTAATATAAACCAGCCATAAAGGCGGAATATGAAAACAACCAGCCATAAAGGCGGAATATGACTTTTATTACCCACCGACCAATCTGGCGGTATCTTGATTAAGTCAATTTAAAACTTGAATATATTATAATTATGGGAGAATAATCTAAGAAGTAAAAGTAAAAGAATTACCTTTTACCCTAACAAAGGGACGTTACCTCCTCATTATGAGTAGTATAAACTGTAAAATAAAGAAAGTAAATTATTATTACTATTAAAAAGTAATTACAAAACTTGATTTAAAGAACTAGAGAGAGAAACTCTCAATTTAGAACTAAGAAGTGAGAGAAAATGGTACACTGAATTATGAAAATTCGATCTCTATTTATAGGCTCGGATAAGGCTCCAGCGTCGCGACGCCCAAATTGCACTAGCGTCGCGACGCTGGGTACAGTAGGACACGTGTCACGCGCTGGTTGGCTGGCTCAGAATCTTATCCGATGACGTGGCACTGTTCATGACGTCATTGCTTGCGTCACTCTGACGTGTCAACTGTTCATGACGTCATTGCTTGCGTCACTTTGATGATGTGGAAGGCGACGTGGCGACACGTGGGGCGGTGGCCGTCCGAGCAATGAGAGTGCGACACGTGTCGCGCTGTGATTGGCTGATGGTGACGTGGCATGTTGACTCGGTTGACTTGCTGACGTGGCTGCTGATTTGGACGATGATGTGGCGACACGTAGGATGACACGTGGGGCGGTGGCCGTCCGAGCAATGAGAGTGCGACACGTGGCAAGGCGCATTTTAGCATCTCCATTGTGATGGTGACACGTGTCACGGCGCATGTTAGCAAAGTCAAACTTGTCTCAGATACTGTTTTGTGGACCCGGCGCATGTTAGCAGATTCGGCGCACGCTGGGCGTCGCGACGCTGAATGTCTGGGCGGCGCGACGCTGAAATGACGATTTTGCCCTTTTTGTCCAATTTGCCCCAAAACACCTCCAGAATGTCCTGAAACTTTATTTATCTACAAAATAACACAAAACACATCAAAATATTCACAAAACTCAAGAAACTATACAAAATATTAAGTTAAATGAGTGGGAAATAGTGATAGAAATACCACTCATCAATTACGTCAGATACATATTATATATTCCATGTTGAATATTTATGGAGAATTAGGTAGGCACAGTGCTTTGCTAGAAGCCAACCATGTCTTGTAAATCGGTGAGAACGTGGTACGGGGTACGCACATGTCGGATAGTCCGACAACCGTATTTACTACCAACATATCCATCAATCAAATACCTGAGCGCTAAAAAGGTTGACAAACCCAGATTGATCTGTTAGGTGCTTCTGCTGTAAGAATTTGACGTGGAGATTCAAGACATGAAATGGACAAAATCAAGTGGCAGATCATTTATCGAGGCTCAAGGATGGAGAAACAACTGGCAATGAGATGACAATCAAATAAACCTTTCCAGATGAACAGTTGTTTGCCATCAAGCAGTAGGATGACCCTTGGTATGCTGACTATGTGAACTAAATAGTATCGAGAAAATGGCCGTTGGAATGGACACATCAGCAACGAAAAAAATTCTTCATGGAAGTCAAACACTATGTCTGGGATGAGCCGTACCTATTCAAATGCTGTGCTGATCAATTATTTAGACATTGTGTTCCATGAGAGGAGGTCAATAGTGTCATTTGGCATTGTCATTCTTAAATGTTGCAGCTTTCGGGATAATATAACTAGGTCATGATTATCCGATTACAGAGACTAGTTTCTAGTGATCCGATATATACTTCGTACGGGGCAGACAAAATTCCAGCCATAGGACTAGCTTATGAGTTTCGATACTGGATCGTATTACGCAATACATTATATATTACACCCGATACATATTATATATTCCATGTTGAATAATTATGGAGAATTAGGTAGGCACGATGCTTTGTTAGAAGCCAACCATGTCTTGTAAATCAGTGAGAACGTGGTATGGGGTACGCACATGTCGGATAGTCCGACAACCGTATTTACTACCAACATATCCAGGGATCTCTTGGGTCGCTTCCCAAAGATTCACCGATGACATTTGACACGAACAGAATTAATCTGGGATTAATAATGTGATAGAAAATTAATCTGGGATTAACTACGGTAAGAATTTATCTGGGAATAAATTCGTGTAGAAGGGAGAGAGCGTGATTAATTTGGAATTAATCGGCAAAGTAAATTTAATAGTTAAATTGGATTTTACTTTTTCATTTATTTAATTGGGCTAAAATCATATATTGGATATATTAATTGGAATTGGATTTCAATACGAAATTAAAATTGGATTTTAATTCAAGGGAACGAATTAATTTGGAATTAATTTGTTAGCGACTTTTGTAATAATTTTGCTAGGCATTATTTTTTAATTAAATTGGATTTAATTACGTCGCAAAGGAAAATTCATTTAATCAGATTAAACGAACTCGGACCAAAAATGTGTTGTAAAAGCCAACTTGAATTTGGAATTTAAAGTGGTGGGACCCAATTTACTTACATCAATTGTTAGACATTTGATGGAAGTGGTTGGCAAAAAGTAATTAGATTTTTTAATACATACAACCACCAACTTTTGCAATAAGTTTTTTGGAAAAACAAAAATCCTTATTCTCTCTTCTCCCTCACAAAAACCGTGAATTGCTCTCTCCCCTTTGAAATTTTTTTACAAAATTTCAAGCAAGCAAGCACTTCAAGAGTTAAAAGAAGGTGATAGGGAAATTCACCATTGAGTTTGGAATTCAAAAGAAAGCTTGGAGCTTCTTCTACATCCGTGAAAAGTTTGAACTTCAACCAACCAAGGTAAGTATTCCGTAACTTTCTTTGGTAAATTATCACAAGAATCATGTTTAGGATCCTTGGGCAAGTCTTAGAGACACTAACAGTGGTTTCACAGATCATTCAGCAATGAAATACCTTATCGCGAAAAAAGTTGTCAAACCCAGATTGATCAGTTGGGTGCTTCTGCTGCAAGAATTTGACGTGGAGATCCAAGACAGGAAATGGATAGAAAATCAAGTGGCAGAACATTTATCGAGGCTTAAGAATGGAGAAACAACTGGCAATAAGATGACAATCAAAGAAACCTTTACAGATGAACAATTGTTTGCCATCAAGCAGTAGGATGTCCCTTGGTATGCTGACTATGTGAACTACATAGTATCGGGAAAATGGCCGTTGGAATGGACACATCAGAAATGGAAAAAATTCTTCATGGAAGTCAAACACTATGTCTGGGATGAGCCGTACCTATTCAAACGCTGTGCTGATCAATTATTGAGACATTGTGTTCCATAATAGAAGGTCAATAGTGTCATTTGGCATTGTCATTCTTAAATGCTGCAGCTATCAGGATAGTATGACTAGGTCATGATTATCCGATTACAGATACTAGTTTCTAGTGATCCGATATATACTTCGTACGGGGCAGACACAATTCCAGCCATAGGCCTAGCTTGTGACTTTTGATACTGGATCGTATTACGCAATACATTTTATATTACGCCTGATACATATTATATATTCCATGTTGAATATTTATGGAGAATTAGGTAGGCACGGTGCTTTGATAGAAGCCAACCATGTCTTGTAAATCAGTGAGAATGTGGTACGGGGTAGGCACGTGTCGGATAGTCCGACAACCATATTTACTACCAACATATTCATGGATCTCTTGGGTCACTTCCCAAAGATTCACCGATGACATTTGACTCGAACAGAATTAATCTGGGATTAATTATGAGATAGAAAATTAATCTGGGATTAACTACGGTAAGAATTTATCTGGGAATAAATTGTGTAGAAGAGAGAGAGCGTGATTAATTTGGAATTAATCGGCAAAGTAAATTTAATAGTTAAATTGGATTTTACTATTTTATTTATTTAATTGGGCTAAGATAATATATTTGATATATTAATTGGAATTAGATTTCAATACGAAATTAAAATTGGATTTTAATTCAAGCGAACGAATTAATTTGGAATTAATTTGTATGCTACTTTCGTAATAATTTTGGTAAGCATTATTATTTAATTAAATTGGATTTAATTACGTCAGACAGGAAAATTCATTTAATCAGATTAAACGAACTCCGGCCCAAAGTGTGTTGCACAAGCCAACTTGAATTTGGAATTTAAAGTGGTGGGACCCACTTTACTTACATCAATTGTTAGACATTTGATGGAAGTGGTTGGCAAAAAGTAATTAGATTATTTAATACACACAACCACCAACTTTTGCATTAAGTTTTTTTAGAAAAAGAAAAATCATTATTCTCTCTTGTCCCTCACAAAAACCGTGACTTGCTCTCTTCCCCTTGGAAATTTTGTTGCAAAATTTCTAGCAAGCTATCACTTCAAGAGTTAAAAGAATGTGATAGGGAAACTCACCCTTGAGTTTGGAATTCAAAAGAAAGCTTGGAGCTTCTTCTACATCCATGAAAAGTTTGAACTTCAACCAACCAATGTAAGTATTCCGTAACTTTCTTTGGTAAATTCACACAAGAATCATGTTTAGGATCCTTGGGCAAGTCTTAGAGACACTAACAGTGGTTTCACAGATCATTCAGCAATGAAATACCTTATCGCGAAAAAGTTGACAAACCCAGATTGATCTATTGGGTGCTTCTGCTGTAAGAATTTGACGTGGAGATCCGAGACAGTAAATGGACAGAAAATAAAGTGGCAAATCATTTATCGAGGCTCAAGAATGGAGAAACAACTGGCAATGAGATGACATTCAAAGAAACTTTTCCAGATGAACAGTTGTTTGCCATCAAGCAGTAGGATGTCCCTTGGTATGCTGACTATGTGAACTACATAGTATCGGGAAAATGGTCGTTGGAATGGACACATCAGCAACTGAAAAAATTCTTCATGGAAGTCAAACACTATGTCTTGGATGAGTTGTACCTATTCGAACGCTGTGCTGATCAATTTTGAGACATTATGTTCCATAAGAGGAGGTCAATAATGTCATTTGGCATTGTCATTCTTAAATGTTTACAGCTATCGGGATAGTATGACTAGGTCATGATTATCCGATTACAGAGACTAGTTGCTAGTGATCAGATATATACTTCGTACAAGGCAGACACAATTCCAGCCATTGGCCTAGCTTGTGAGTTTCGATACTGGATCGTATTACGCAATACATTGTAAATTATGCCTGATAATATTATTTATTCCATGTTGAATATTTCTGGAGAATTAGGTAGGCACGGTGCTTTGCTAGAAGCCAACCATGTCTTGTAAATCGGTGAGAACATGGTACGGGTTACGCATGTGTCGGATAGTCCGACAACCGTATTTACTACCGACATATCGATGGATCTCTTGGGTTGCTTCCCAAAGATTCACCGATGACATTTGACTCGAACAGAATTAATATGTGATTAATTATGAGATAGAAAATTAATCTGGGATTAACTACGGTAAGAATTATATCTGGGAAAAAATTCGTGTAGAAGAGAGAGAGCGTGATTAATTTGGAATTAATCGGCAAAGTAAATTTAATAGTTAAATTGGATTTTTCTATTTTATTTATTTAATTGGGCTAAAATAATATATTGGATATATTAATTGGAATTGGATTTCAATACGAAATTAAAATTGGATTTTAATTCAAGCGAACAAATTAATTTTGAATTAATTCGTAAGCGACTTTCGTAATAATTTTGCTAGGCATTATTATTTAATTAAATTGGATTTAATTACGTCGCGATAGAAAATTCATTTAATCAGATTAAACGAACTCGGGCCCAAAGTGTGTTATACAAGCCAACTTGAATTTGGAATTTAAAGTGGTGGGACCCACTTTACTTACATCAATTGTTAGACATTTGATGGAAGTGGTTGGCAAAAAGTTATTAGATTATTTAATACATACAACCACCAACTTTTGCAATAAGTATTTTGGAAAAATAAAAATCACTATTCTCTCTTCTCCCTCACAAAAACCGTGTATTGCTCTCTCCCCTTGGAAATTTTGTTGCAAAATTTATAGAAAGCTATCACTTTAAGAGTTAAAAGAAGGTGATAGGGAAACTCACCATTGAGTTTGGAATTCAAAAGAAAGCTTGGAGCTTTTTCTACATCTATGAAAAGTTTGAACTTCAACCAACCAATGTAAGTATTCCGTAACTTTCTTTGGTAAATTCACACAAGAATTGTGTTTAGGATCCTTGGGCAAGCCTTAGAGACACTAACAGTGGTTTCACAGATCATTCAGCAATCAAATACTTGATAGCGAAAAAGGTTGACAAACCCAGATTGATCCGTTGGGGGCTTCTACTGTAAGAATTTGACGTGGAGATCTGAGACATGAAAGGGACAGAAAATCAAGTGGCAGATCATTTTATCGAGGCTCAAGAATGGAGAAACAACTGGCAATGAGATGACAATCAAAGAAACTTTTCCATATGAACAATTGTTTTCTATCAAGCAGTAGGATGTCCCTTGGTATGCTGACTATGTGAACTACATAGTATCGGGAAAATGGCCGTTGGAATGGATACATCAGCAACGGAAAAAATTCTTCAAGGAAGTCAAACACTATGTTTGGGATGAGCCGTACCTATTCAAACACTGTGCTGATCAATTATTGAGACATTTTGTTCCATAAGAGGAGGTCAATAGTGTGCTTTAGCATTGTCATTCATTACTATACGGTGGACACTTCAGCGTAGATAAAACTACCGCCAAAGTCCTATAATCAGGTTTGTACTGGCCCACTCTATTTAAAGATGCTTACTTATTTGTTCTTCAATGTGACAGTTGCCAGAAAACGGGAAATATTTCGAGAAGAAATGAAGGACCTCTTCAGAATATTCTTGAAGTTGAGATATTTGATGTATGTGGATTCATTTTATGGGACCCTTTGTTCCATCATTGGGAAACATGTACATCTTGGTTGCAGTAGACTACGTCTCCAAATGGGTGGAAGCAACAGCACTGCCATCAAATGATTCAAAAGTGGTGATACAATTCCTTAAAAAGAATATTTTCACTCTCTTCGGAACGCCTCGGGCAATTATCAGTGATGGTTGCACACACTTCTACAACAGATATTTCGATGCACTCATATCCAAGTATGTAGTTACTCATAAAGTTGCCACTGTTTACCATCCTCAGTCAAATGGACAGGTTGCAGTTTCTAACAGGGAGATCAAAATAATTTTGGAAAGAACTGTTTGATCAACAAGGAGGGACTGGTCTACAAAACTAGATGACGCACTATGGGCCTACCAGACAGCTTACAAGACACCTATTGGTATGTTCCCATATCAAATTATGTTTGGGAAAGCATGCCATCTGCCAGTGGAGCTTGAAAATAAAGCGTATTGTGCACTGAAGAAGTTAAATCTTGATCTACAACCAACATGAGAGAAAAGACTCTACCAACTCAACGAATTGGAGGAATTTCGCCTACAAGCTTATGAGAATGCCAGACTGTACAAAGAAAAGACCAAGAAATGGCATGATCGAAAAATAGTGCGCAGACAACTAGAACCAGGGCAGCATGTGTTGTTATACAATTCACAGTTGAAACTTTTCCCTGGAAAGCTGAATTCAAGGTGGTCAGGTCCATTTTTGATCACCCAAGTTTTACCCTATGGAGCCATTGAGTTACTTGATCCCAACTCCAATGATACATTCAAAGTTAACAACCAGCGTGTCAAGCACTACTGTGGAGAATCATTTGAGCGACAAAAAGAAAGTGTCTCACTTTCAGATCCAGTCTAACGTTCGGGCAGTCATGTCTAGCTGACGACGTTAAACTTAGCGCTAGCAGGGAGGCAACCCATGCAATTTGTGTATATATTGAGATTTGATGTGTTTTATTTTATGTGTGTTTTTGTAGGTAAAGTCATATTTCAAAATGGAAGATGTTCTCGTAAATCTTCACAAGCAATTTCTTTCTCTCCCTCAAAAATCTCTGATGAAATTCTACAAAGCTCACATGGAACGAATGAGATTACTGATCATCAAAGGGATTCCTAATGACATTCATTGGATTATTGAAGCACGAGTCTGATTAGCAGATGAGTCTTCTGACTCTTTTATTTCATATCTGAATGGTTTAGGAAAAAACACCTATGCTACGAAAAAAAAAGCTAAAAGATTAGGTGTTTGCTATAAATTTGCACGCATGACATGTAATAGTCGTTGTTGTTTTTTAGAATGGTGTCTGATAGCCGCGAAGATAAAATTCATTAGGGATGACATGAGTAATGAGTCTTTAGATGACATATCATTGACTATTGAGACGCATCCCAGTGGATATGTGTATCATGAAATTCCCATGTTACATACACAGTTTCAAAAATAAAGACAACAATTAAGTCTCAGGAATCTGATATTAAAAGACCCTGTTTGCCAATTTATAAGAAAATTGGATGGAAAGCTTGTCTCTGACGCATAGATGTCATTCAACCCATTACTTCTTGTAAATATTATTATCTCTTCATCTTTAATTAATAATTGTGATTTGTTTTGTTATTTTCTTTATTTTCTCAGACAGGATCCGAATTTTTTGACATTCACGATTTATTTTAATGTTTACAGTCAATTGGCAAGTACTAGTGCTATTATTACTCACCATTTTTCAGGTTCTATAAATTTAGCTCATCATTGCACTCTTGAAGACATCCAGATTTGATAAAGAAATACATAAAAAAAAAATGGAAGCAACTTCAAGAAGATGAGTTGTTAACATCTATGTATTTTGCGGTACTAGTGTTGGTTCTAAACCAGAGTTCGTTGAGGCAGCACTGGAATTGGGTAGAGTCATAACTAAAAGGAATTTTCACTTAGTATATGGCGGTGGCAATATTGGACTAATGGGTTACATTTCAAGGGCCGTACAGGAAGGAGGAAGTCATGTTTTGGGAATCATCCCAAAACCTTTGGCAGAGGCGAATCTGATAGGACCATCAAACGGAGAGGAATGCATCGTGCCAGGTATGTCTGAATGACTGGTTGAAATGATTAATCGTGCTGATGCTTTTATTTCTTTACCATGAGGCTTAGGCACTATGGAGGAAATTTTGACAGTGCTATATTGGGCAAACTTGACCATACACCAGAAACCAATTTGACTGTTTAATGTTGATGGATTTTATGACTTTCTTTATGTCTTTCTTAATGATGCCCGGAGAAATGGATTCGTATCAAAACCCGTAAAAGATGTCTTCTTCACTGCAAGACAGCCCATGATTTAATTGACCAACCTATAGCCTTTGAACCACAAATTGACCCCATCATTTCCAAGATTATTGGTCTGATAATGATCGTGGTAAAAAGCGTCGGATAAATCTGGATCTTAACCTTTAATTTTCTTTTTAGATGGAGAATTCCAGCAAACCAGGTACTGTCTTCTTAACTCTTCTTCTACTTTTTAGACATTGGGGACAATGTCTCAATTAGGTTTGGATGAGGGGAATAGTTGATTAGTATCTTATATTTATTTTTTTCGTAGTGTTGTTTTTGCTTGGTTTTTAGTCAACAATTAAAAAAATATTAAAAAAATATTTTGTTTTTATGTTTTTAACTTGACTAATCAGGTGGAATAATGTTTGAGATAGTTGTGTAAGAAATTTCCACTCCTGAGAGGTATCTCAACCTATTTCGTAACAAATTAATTATTGTTTATTTTCTTTTGAATTATTTAATTTGTGAATTCTCCATAATACTGACTAAATTGGATATTCATATGCTAAGTTGACAAGTATTATCAACATGCATGGTAACATACGGCCATGAGTTGTAAGTGAAAAGTTTGTAATATTCAGTACTTTAGTTTAATTGGAGGAAACATCTAAAAATAGATGGAATAAAAAATTAATAAATAAATTTAACATCTGAGATATGAGTAATTAAGTCCGTAGGGAAGTTTTAACACCTAGTTCCTTAAAGCCAACTGGCTTGGGAGTCACTAGCCCAAAGCTCGCTACATGGATTAAAGATGTTATTTATAAAAAAAAGACATATGATATTCGAGTAATTAAGTCTGTAAGGGTGTCATAACACCTAGTGCCCTAAGCCAACTGGCTTGGGAGTCATTAGCCCAAAGCTTGCTACATGGATTGAAGATGTTTATAAAAAGAAAAAATCCATTGTTGAAAAGGTGTGAATTCTGATATAACTTTAGGATAAAAATATTACTCTCCATTCAACTACACTTATGAATATTGTTGGCACAATGACTTGATTGATACCTTGTTGGTTGTGTATATGGAGAATGGTAAAAAATAATCGGAGAATTTATTTATTTGGTAATATAGAAGAAAGAAAACAATTATTAACTTGGATAAGAGTTTCACTTGTGTGGGAACACAGAAAATCTGGGGCGACGCATGCTGTCCCGGGCTTGCGGCCCAGGTGGGAGTACGGAGTAGCCACGGGGGACTAAACTGGAGAGTAATGGAGTCGCCACCCGGTGTGAACCGGGAATGAGATTTAAGGCCGCACTCACCCCTCTCGCAAGGGAAGACCTCAAACCGTTGGGTTCGGAATGGTCCCTTACTTATGTCACTTGTAATAAAAGGATTTATATAATAATTTAACCAGGCTTAAATAACATTTATTTCCAAAAATATCATGCTTCTAAATTCATATGCATAAATCAACAAGTTCATCACAACATGCAACATCACATGGCAATCTCGTGAACATATTTCAATCCTATGATATGGAAAACTAAGAACAACATAATCATGCTTGAGTACTATCTCATGAACCTATTAACCAAATAACATGCTAACAGCCTAATCATGCATGAATACGATCCCGAGAACACATAGAATGGATAAATGCAGGGATACAATAATACGGTTGGCTATTAACACAAAAGATCAACCAGAGGCAATTATGCATGAAATATGATAAGACAGACTCAGTTCAGTGGTGTGGCGTTCGTGTAGCGTCGTAACGCTTCGAATGAAAATGAAATAGAATGCTCACTTTTTATAGAATGCTTGCTCACGTCGAGTAGCGTTCGTAACGCGTTCGAACGGAATGAAACAGAATGCTCACTTTCGTATGGCGTTTGTAAAACCGCGTTCGAACTGAAATGAACCCTGCTGCATGATAAGGCAAAATGCATGCTGCGTTCGGTTGCGTTCGTAAACGCGTTTCGAACGGGAACAGGACCTGATGCATGAAATGGACGCAATAAACATAAACAACAAAATAAAGGGGCGTCGTCGAAAGTACTGTCCGTAAAGGTGGCCTTTTGTAGGTAAAAATCTAGGTCCCAAGATCAAACAAGACATGAAAATCATGCATGAATACACCAACGAAGATAGCGGAATACTTACATTGGTTGGTTGAGTCGAATCGAAGACGAATGAAGCCAAAAAAACGCACTGCCATGGACGCCCACTGCATGCAGTCCACTGCCTTCTGTCTTCAGTTTTTGAGCTGCGAAATGGAGCTCCTAATTTCGTCGGACGGATCCCGGCTCATGGTCGAACCTCCCTACCACCTTCGCAAGACTTGTAAGTGTGCTAGCACTTGAATTTTCACCATGAAAACCCACTCTTGCTTCCCTATTGTTCACGCCCAACTGGTTCAAAACCAGTGAAGAAAATGGCTTTTGTGCGTGAGAGAGAGAGAGATGAGAGATAAAATGTGTTATTAACTTAATAAAATGTAAAGCAAAATTGATTATATATTTTCCAAGAATAAAATAATCAATTTTTCATTTAACTTATCAAATAAAATCAAATAAATATTGGAGCCAAAACCAAAAAGTTTTCCCTCCAAAATTTTTTTACACTTTATGTCAAGTCCATCATTATTCATATCACCTTTATTAAAGTGACATGATGTCAAGTCACATCACTCAAAGTGACAAGTGATTTGACGCTTGATGCGACCGATTGATTTGACGCTTGATGCGACTTGCGTCGCCGCACTCGAATTCGAAATACGAATGCGCTCGCAATCACACACCGGGCTCGGGTTCGTTAATTCCAAATTAACGATTTTTCCGTCGCGTCGTAATTAAATGATTACGCCTAGCGAATTCATTATTCACGTCGCTAACGAATTTATTCTAAATTAATTCGTTCGCCCGAATTAAAATCTAATTTTAATTCCGCGTCGAAATCTAATTTCGTTTAATATATCGAATATATTAATTTACCGATTAATTCCAAATTAATCGTTATCTCTCTCTAGACGATATTTTATCCTAGATAAAATATCTCCGTAATTAATCCTAGATTAATTTTCTCTCTCTTCTATATAATCCCAGATTATTCAAGAGTGCGAGTTGTGCGTCATCGGTGGATTATCGGGAAGCGACCCATGAGATCCCCGGATAAGTTGGCAGTAAATACGGTCGTCGGAGTATCCGAATCACGTACGTACCAAGTACTACGTTCTACCGATTTACGAGACAAGGTCGACTCCTAGCAAAGCACCAAGTCTTCCCAATTCTCCGGACATATCCATTAAGAATATCAAGATCTGTATCAAGCGTAGTATACGATTGTATTGTGTGCATTGGCCCAGTATCGGATAGTCACGTGCTAGGGCTGGGGCTGGATAAGTGTCTGCCCCGTCCGAAGCACATATCGGATGTCTGGTAACATAGTCTCTATAATCGGATAGTTATGACCTGGTCACAATATCCCGATTGGTTGCGCAACACTCAAGAGCACTAGTACCGTATCCTGCGTGACATCATCTCCATAATGACTGAAGTGACACTTCCGTCTCGACATCACACCCAATACACTACGACTTTCTGATAAACCCAGAAGTGGTGTACGCAGAACCGGTTAAAGCCTGTACCACCAAGACTAAAGTTTATCGATTATCGTAAGTATTAGCGATGTAAGTCTCAGGTTAAGACTATACACACCTACCTACCTGATTTCGGCCTCCCATAGACACATAGTCATAATACCAATGGGATTCCGAGGGGTCTATCCAGAGCGAAGCTGTTTCCCGTACCATCGGTGAAACACGACCTCCTATCGCACTTGCATAAGTATCCAATACTTATATATATGAGAACTATGTCGTTGTGCCCTCACGCACACAAGTGCAATACTAGCCTATTCCGCATTATCGATGTCCAGTCTCGATAATACTACGGCTAGGGATATTTAATGATTAATCATTCGGGGACTGATACTGTCTCATATCATTCTCAGTCCAGGAACTAATCATAGGGACCTCTCTTCATTTATATATTTATGGTGATCTAATCACAAATGATGAGAGTGCAATTTCCTTGTCACATAGTCAATTTGCTACAACAACAAAATGATCTGTGCAAATAGTGACGCTATGGGTCATTTTGTCCAACAATCTCCCACTTGGCACATAGCCAGTCACTCAAGTGTCCTACACTCGAACTATGTACGGTTCGCTCAAATTGCTGAAGAAAGATTTTCGTCAGCAGATTTGTTTGATTATCGTTTGACGCGATTTATACGATCATCACATCGCCACGATGTATGATCCGAACGAATCAGATGATATAGAAGTATATATCTGGATCGTCGATGAGACCTTCAATTCTTTAGCTTGTGCTGACGCCTAGCTCAGCTGCTAACAGAACTATATCTAATCTAATTAGATTTATTTTCGATCCAAATGGCTTCTATTGCTGCCTCAGCTGCAGCAATAATCCGCATTTGTTGTTTATTCGGCAACAGTTATCTTGCTTGGAAGATTTCAGCTCACTGTCCCGTTATTCAAACTTTATAGTACCGTAGTATTTAATTGTTTGGAAACTTGCAGCAGTGATCCCAGTCACTTCAAGTTCTCCTTCTCCATAGTTTAAGACAACATCTTTAGTTCTATTAGATACTAACAGATGTTCTTAATCTTCAATCCAGTGACTATCACTTGGATTGACCTGATCGTGACTCCATATGCTCGAAGCGTATGAGACACCCTATCAAGTACATTTTAAATGTACAATTTTCAGAGAGTGTTAACCAACTCCAAATCTATCCCAGTAGATCTTTATTCCTTGAATAAAGGTTGTTACTCCCCAGAATTCTACGGAGAATTTCTATTGAAAGAATATCTATGAAAGCCAAGCTTTCACCAATTGTTTTATGGGAATTTAACTGTCAGTGCGCTCTCCCACTAACCTCCTTATATACACAAGAATTATTTCGTTTTGAGTCAAATCATAAACCATTATGATTATTTCAAAACGTCAGTTCCAAGAACCTTATGCTTGCTTCAATCCAAACATGGATCGAGTAACCCGCAAACCTTGTTTGTCGGTTATACAAAATCGTCAGGATGTTGTAAACATCCTCCAAAAGGTTTCCTTTTCAGGAAAGCGATTTTGATCTATAACTGACACATTTCATAAATGAAATACGCAGTTATCTACAAGCATCTTCAAAATGGATTTACCATGGCAACAGGTAAAAGGTCGAACCGTTATTAACACAATGTTGATAACGATACCTTTCCGTCAAAAGCCCAGCTTTGTACGTTGGTATGTTGCCTTCCATGTATGTCTTCCTTGAAGACGTTTAATGTACCAATAGGCACAATGCCTTGTGGTACAACAACTAGTATTCAAAATAGTTGTTATACATGGAATCCATTTCGGACTCATGGCACTTTGCCATAATAGGGAGTCGATACCTCGTATCACTTCCTCAAAAACGTAGTCGGATGGTATACCTTCATAAGATTGACATCTTTATTAGGTTAGATCAGAAACCCATACCCTAGGTTGTTTTCTGACTCTTTCCGATCTACTCAGTTCTTGTGTATTCGAAGATTAATGGTACAGATTCATTATTGATGAACTGTGTTTGTGTTCCATTAAGGACTTCGTGCCTTGAACAGTATTACTCCGATTTTCATCGAGTATCACTATCCTCCCACTGACCACTGCATATCGGTATTCCTCTCAGGAAAACCGCATGGTGAGCAACAATTACATTGTTCTCATGTGAGATTTATAAGTACTATACTTATGGTTTCCCTTAGGATAACCTATATTGGCACTTATCCAATTTGGGTTCTTAGTTTGGTATCATCCAAACGTTATGCCTGGCATACCCAAATTATTAGGAATGAGAAACCCCGTTCTTTCCTGTTCATATCCTATATGATATCTGTCAAACAGATTTATATGGAACCTTATTCTAAATAAGTTTTGCACTGTTAATACATATCCTATTGAAGGAAACAGTAGCTCAGAGCGACTCGTAATAAACCTTATCATGTCCAACAAAATTCGGTTTTAGTTCGGACACACTCGTCTAACTGACGTGTCTCGGGAGGAGTCCTCATATGAAAGAATACCGTACTCTTTCATGTATGTCTGAAACTTACTACTTAAGTATTTTTCCAATACGGTCTTACCGTGGTGGAATAATACTATAGCCGATCTGCTTTTCTCTACTTCGTGTCGAAACTTCAAAAGTTTACGATCTGTGTTCTTCAAAAGAAACACATAACCATAACGCGATGCTACATCCGTCAAGGTCACGAAATATTCATGTTCACATCTAGTCTAGCTAGATATGGGCCCACAAACTTCACCATGAATAGGGCTAACAGATCGGTGGCCTTTATACTATTACCAAGTAAATAGTATTTTAGGTACTTTACCTAACAAACTAGATTCGTAGACTTATTTGAATAGTCAAATCAGTCCTAGTATCCACTCTTCAAAAGTGTGGATATACGAGTCTTGTTTAATTGTGTCCCAGACAACAATGCCACAAATAAGTCTCTATTGATCAAATCAATTTGAGCTATTTATTTGTCATTTTATATGTTTGAGATTTTATTTATATTCAAAATATAAATTCTGTTATTTTACATCTAATGTATTTATCTCAGTATCATCTTTATATAATAAACACTTAGTGTTCTATATATAAAGGTTTATCCACATGGATTAAACACTGATATAGAGATAATGTCTCTAGTCAAACTAGTTACATTATAACAGTCTCTAATTTAAGTATATACCCAAAGGGTAGTTCCTAAACTTAGGTATCTACGGTCGAAACAGCGACTTTCGTCCCGTTTCCGATTGCAGAGCAATCTCAGCTTGAAGTCAGTATCCTGCTCAAAGCAGATTCTGAACATCAATACATATATTTTATGTACCACACTAAGTATTTAAAATCTAATTTCAATACTAGTAGTGAACATAACTTTGACAAATATTTTAGTTAGAGCCTCGCCCTTTCTTTAATTCCTTCGTGTCTGCCATATCCAAATGGTAGTCACTTTGGGATATGTCAATTATCCTTTCAATATTTTAGAAACCTTAGGCCAAGCCTTGGGTTCTTAGAATATCGAAACGATGTGCACCTCGTGCTACATGCCCAATTGCAAACTTTGACTTTTCTCTCTAGAATAGTCAATTAATTCTCCAAGAATTATAAATTGCAATTTTAATACTTCTTAAAATCTAAAATTAGATTTATGACAAGTATATTAAATTAAGCATTAAAGTCATCATCACATAATCTTCCAAAGATTTTATGCTCTACTTATTTTGCTTAATTTTGGGCTTAAGGTATAATAAGTTATTTTATCAAATAAAGTAACCTATTATTTATTCCCATTTGAAAATTAAATCATTTAAAATATTTTAATCCCAGATTATATTTTAAATATCCAACTTTTCAATTTTATCTTGATTACAATAGTCCAACTATTTAATCAACGATTAGTGGTACTATATATTATAATGATTATAATAGTCCAACTATTATAATCCAATTAATTAACCTCAATTACATTGATTACTATAATCCAATTATAAAATCAACTGTAAACTGAAATTAATTAATTCAAATATATTGATTAATATAATCAATTATATTAACCAAGTATAATACAGTCCAACTGTATTAAAAAACAACAATTTAAATATTAGTCCAACTAACATTTTAATCTAATGACGAATAATTTATGAGCGCGTATGGCGAGTAATTGAACGAGTATTGCAAATTCAATTCAATTCTTACCTCCCACTATTTTTCGTCGAGCCTCTAACCCTCTGTCGAGTACTCGGGAAACCGTGTTTCCTAGTGGGCTAGGATCCCGTTAAATATCACACAATCTTGACTTTGGCCAACAAATTGTATGATAATTAACTAGGTAGATCTCGAAGATCAATTGGATCTCATCCAATCCTAGATCCAGTAGGTGGACATCCAAATCCTAAACATATATCTTATATATGCCAATACATCGAATGTATACCTAACCTAACCTTTTTCCTCTGAATCAACTAGGCCTTGGCTTTGGCACAACAAACCTAGTGATCCCAGTCAAGCGCGGACCCATTGACATGGAAGCTTCGTAATCAATGTCAATGGACAAGAAGTGGTCTTGACTTTGGCCAACAAACCACAACTTGGACACGACACCATATGGAACAAAGCCTCGTGATTCAAACACATCTTCGACGGACAAGGGCTTGACTTTGGCCAACAACCCCTGCCAATCTCGGATCTTGAGTAAGAATCACTCAATGGAAGGAAAATAAACGCTTGATATTTAACGAGGGTTTTTCGCGTGCAAATTGGCTTCCAATTTAATTATCTTTGTTAAGGTCTCATCATCATATACACCTTAAACATGCATTCTAAATACATAATAAAGCGAGTATGAAAATAAATAATAATGATATGCGGATGGATACTTAACACATTGATCCTAGATCAAATCTCTCCTTTCTTTCTCACTCAAGCTAGCACTAGTATTACTTCTACCCGTTACACTACACTTCTAAAGAAACCTCATATACATAGAGGGGAATAGGTGAGAAGAGAATACAAAGAGAACAGAGGTGATAAGGCTGGACACGCAGGTCCAATTTAATAAATCGAATTTATTACAACAATTTCTAAAATTGCCCACCCGACTAATATCCATCCGATATACATTATTCATTCAACACAACCATGTATTCACACACATAAGCATGCTATCAATCAATCTAATCAATTAATTAATCTGATAATTAAGTGATCATCCAATGTTCAAACAACGATTTGATTTTGTTCGAGTCAAACTCATTTTGCGAATAAGTACTTAAAGTACGAATTCATGAATTAAATTAAACTACATCATTAAATCTAATTTAACATGTATTTAATACTAATTCACTATTCAATTCCAAATTAAATATTACACTTTTATTTAATAAACCTTTTAACGATTTAAATTCCAAATATTATCGTAACGCGTCTCAAAGACCGATTAATATCCAATATTAATTAAATTCAAATTTAGTCCAATGGGCTTTTAATTAATTTCTTCAAGGAGCGTGGACTTTTGGTCCAACTCGGTCAAATCCGCAACCAAAGTCCAATCCGGGATTTACCCCATAAGCTTTAAATTAATTTTGGCCATTAGGCCCATTAACATTAAGGTTCATTAAGTCTTAAGTGTATTACATGATTAATCAACTAAATCAATATTTCTAAAACACCATATTAGTCCAATTAATCATGCTTAATTCATTTTTATATGTCCAACACACAAATTGAAAAATCAAACCCATTTACATGCTACAAAGCTCTCGGCCAAGGAGGGATTTTGTGTCCGATTTGGTTTCAATCCAATCGAACCCATAATCGACATCAAATCACCATCCAATTTGATTTCATACACATCCAATGTCACAAAATCAAAATTACCAAGACATTAGGGCATTATACCTATTCGGCCAAGGTGATTAATTTAGGGATTTTTATCCAATTCAAAATTAAATCCAATTCAATCTCAAATCAACATCATCCTACATCATTATAACTCATCCAATGAATTAAAATGAAAAAATCCAAGATTTCCAAATATCCATCACATTCGGCCAACATGAGATTTTGGGGTTTTTTGTCCAATTCAAAGTACTATCCAATTGACCTCAAATTAACATCAACATTATGATTCCAATTCATCTAATGAATCAAAAACAAAATTTCCAAGAACCCAAAATCAATATAGCATTCGGCCAACATCACAAATTTGGGCAAAATTGATCCAATCACATTTTGTTGAAATTGATCAAATCAATCTTCATTAAAGATCATTTAAACATGCTCAATTAATCAATTTAACCAAATCATGCTCAAAATCAAAATACCCAATATTACATTCATATTCGGCCAAGATGAAAAATTTGGGGAAAATAATTCCAATCATGCTCAAATCAAAATACCCAATCATTCATATTCGGCCAAGATGAAAATTGGGAAAATAATTCCAAATCATTTTTCAACAATTGGTCCAACCAAAATGAAATTAAACATGTTATAAGCATACTTAACAACCAATTTATTCAAATCATGCTCAACAAACATTTACCCAAATTTTAAGCCCTAAAATTTCATGCTTGAACCTATAGCTCTGATGCCATTGTAGGTAAAAATCTAGGTCCCAAGATCAAACAAGACATGAAAATCATGCATGAATACACCAACGAAGATAGCGGAATACTTACATTGGTTGGTTGAGTCGAATCGAAGACGAATGAAGCCAAAAAAAAACGCACTGCCATGGACGCCCACTGCATGCAGTCCACTGCCTTCTGTCTTCAGTTTTTGAGCTGCGAAATGGAGCTCCTAATTTCGTCGGACGGATCCCGGCTCATGGTCGAACCTCCCTACCACCTTCGCAAGACTTGTAAGTGTGCTAGCACTTGAATTTTCACCATGAAAACCCACTCTTGCTTCCCTATTGTTCACGCCCAAACTGGTTCAAAACCAGTGAAGAAAATGGCTTTTGTGCGTGAGAGAGATGAGAGATAAATGTGTTATTTAACTTAATAAAATGTAAAGCAAAATTGATTATATATTTTCCAAGAATAAATAATCAATTTTTCATTTAACTTTATCAAATAAAATCAAATAAATATTGGAGCCAAACCAAAAAGTTTTTCCCTCCAAAATGCTTTTACACTTTATGTCAAGTCCATCATTATTCATATCACCTTTATTAAGTGACATGATGTCAAGTCACATCACTCAAAGTGACAAGTGATTTGACGCTTGATGCGACCGATTGATTTGACGCTTGATGCGACTTGCGTCGCCGCACTCGAATTCGAAATACGAATGCGCTCGCAATCACACCCGGGCTCGGGTTCGTTAATTAATTCCAAATTAACGATTTTTCCGTCGCGTCGTAATTAAATGATTACGCCTAGCGAATTCATTATTCACGTCGCTAACGAATTTATTCTAAATTAATTCGTTCGCCCGAATTAAAATCTAATTTTAATTCCCCGTCGAAATCTAATTTCGTTTAATATATCGAATATATTAATTTACCGATTAATTCCAAATTAATCGTTATCTCTCTCTAGACGATATTTTATCCTAGATAAATATCTCCGTAATTAATCCTAGATTAATTTTCTCTCTCTTCTATATAATCCCAGATTATTCAAGAGTGCGAGTTGTGCGTCATCGGTGGATTATCGGGAAGCGACCCATGAGATCCCCGGATAAGTTGGCAGTAAATACGGTCGTCGGAGTATCCGAATCACGTACGTACCAAGTACTACGTTCTAGTTCTACTACCGATTTACGAGACAAGGTCGACTCCTAGCAAAGCAAAGTCTTCCCAATTCTCCGGACATATCCAATTAAGAATATCAAAGATTTGTTATCAAGCGTAGTATACGATTGTATTGTGTGCATTGGCCCAGTATCGGATAGTCACGTGCTAGGGCTGGGGCTGGATAAGTGTCTGCCCCGTCCGAAGCACATATCGGATGTCTGGTAACATAGTCTCTATAATCGGATAGTTATGACCTGGTCACAATATCCCGATTGGTGCGCAACACTCAAGAGCACTAGTACCGTATCCTGCGTGACATCATCTCCATAATGACTGAAGTGACACTTCCGTCTCGACATCACACCCAATACACTACGACTACGACTTTCTGATAAACCCAGAAGTGGTGTACGCAGAACCGGTTAAAGCCCTGTACCACCAAGACTAAAGTTTATCGATTATCGTAAGTATTAGCGATGTAAGTCTCAGGTTAAGACTATACACACCTACCTTGATTTCGGCCTCCCATAGACACATAGTCATAATACCAATGGGATTCCGAGGGGTCTATCCAGAGCGAAGCTGTTTCCCGTACCATCGGTGAAACACGACCTCCTATCGCACTTGTATAAGTATCCAATACTTATATATATGAGAACTATGTCGTTGTGCCCTCACAACGCACACAAGTGCAATACTAGCCTATTCCGCATTATCGATGTCCAGTCTCGATAATACTACGGCTAGGGATATTTAATGATTAATCATTCGGGGACTGATACTGTCTCATATCATTCTCAGTGCAGGAACTAATCATAGGGACCTCTCTTCATTTATATATTTATGGTGATCTAATCACAAATGATGAGAGTGTAATTTCCTTGTCACATAGTCAATTTGCTACAACAACAAAATGATCTGTGCAAATAGTGACGCTATGGGTCATTTTGTCCAACAGCCTTTTGGGTCCTTGATCTCTCAAAGAGAGGACCTTTAGACCAACATACTAAGCCTATATGCGCGTCACATCATCCATCATGCATACAAACATAAAGACAATCATATTATTCTAAGTATGTCCGATTGAACGTGTCTTGCATCCAACCGAACACACATCCCGGCGCGGCAAAGCATCGTGGTAAAGAGATTTGGCTAATTAAAGAGGGATTTGATTTGGTTTGGTTAAGGGAAAGTCAAAGATTGAGGGGGGGACAAAATCTTGGCAGATAGGGAAGGTTGAATATTTGATTGGCTTGGTTTTAGGAAACAATATTTAAGTTAGGAATAATATATTTTGATTGATTTTAACTTGGTATGATTATATTTTGATTTAGTATGTGATTTGTTTAATTTAGGCATGATTTTGTTTAAGTTGGTAATTGTTTATTTTTATGTTTGGTATATGTTTTATTTAATTAGTTAATTAATTTAATTATTATCTTATTTATTAATGTTTTACTTATATTTATTTCTTTAAATTGGGATGTGTTTTATGGGCTTTGGGGGCTAATTGGGTTGGATGTGAGGCTAGCAGCACAACCATTTACCGACACCGTTCGAACGCTTCCTCGAACGCGGCACGAACGCCCGAATCCGTTTTGACGTTCGAACGTAAACACGAACGTAGCACGAATGAAAACATGAACCTTGTTTATTCTGAATTTCCCCTTCCGATGTCTGTTTCCCGTGACCTCCGTGACTTAAAGGTAGTGTCTCCAAAATGAAACCATCATAGGGACTTATGTGTAAAAATGCAATGTCTACATCA